>JANHGC010005915.1:20873-40690 GCA_027560395.1 Boaedon fuliginosus | reverse complement strand
ATTTCGCAAGGCCGTGAAGACCTGGCTTTGCCCACAAGCATGGACTTGATCACCTGTCCTTCCCCCCCCTCTAGTGTCTGATTGAGTGAGTGAATGAGGTTTGATTTTATTGTATAGCTATTGTTTTATTGCATTGTTTGGCCGCCTCGATTTCCCCTTTTGGGTGAAGAGAGGCGGGATATAAATAAAATCAATCAATCAATAAATAAATAAATAAATAGAACAGTATTTATATTCTATTCATATATGCGAATGGGACTGCTGTCAAAGTATTCTGAAGAGCATGTTCAAAATGAATCAATCTGCAATATATGGTAGAAGACATAGGAGATAATTCTGAAAAAAGTAGGTATCTTGGATGAATTAATACACTGATTTGAGATGCTTAGGAATCAATTTCCCATTTCTTTCATGCCTGTAGGTTTCATTAGTGCTATTTAGAGATATGCATATACCTGATGAACAACATGTAGAAACTAGCAGTATTTGATCCCAGGAGGCAGAATTTACAAGGTAAAATTGGAGCAATAGCTCATGCATAAAGGCCTAAGACAGATAAAAGCGTCCTTTCTAGTCAATAATCCACCATTTAATTAGATAAATATTATCTAATATGTCAAATAACACCAAAGCTCTAAAATGCAAAATTAAAAGGGAAGATTACATTTCTTAAAAGAACCACTGTGACTATAACAGTCAGTACCAAGGCTCTCTGGGACAGTGGAAATCTGATATTTAGATTATGTGAAACCACAGGATCTACTGTACCTTAGCTATCTTCTCCTTATATTTCTGGTAAAACATAGCAAAGAAATATATTAACAACCCCAAATGTAAATTTATTTTTATTCTTTTATACTTTTATTCAAATCCCCAGCTTCATTTTCTATTCTTATACTTTTTATTGTTGCTAACAAATACATACCTGAAATGTAAAATATGCTCTCTTTCTTCTTTTCTTGGAGATATAAAACAATAATCCTATCCTATTGTTCTATCTAGTATTTTATTGCACTTGTAGACATGGAATATATTTTGCTGACAGAGGGGACTATTCCTTATTTCATGCAAAAATGGCAACATCTGAAAGAAAAAATAATGGGTTTTCCTTTGGAAAAATCAAACAGATGTTCCTTCATTTAACCCTGGATTTTACACACACACACCCCAAAAAAAAACTATAGGAGATTTTGTTACTTATATTTTAATCAATCGGAACTTTGGGTTCCTATTTTTTTTTTAATGATTCAGGCTTTCTCTCATTCAGAGATCAAGTAGCATTTTCTCTATACAACCAAATTGCTCCCCAGCTGCATTTTATGGCTGTTCCATATCCTTAGCATATTTTCATTTTGTTAATCTTTCTGAAAGATTAAAAAAGCAAAACATTACTATGTAGCATGACTCATTTAAATCATAATACTATGACCTAATAAATTCTCTACATTGTTTGATCGAATTCCTTTGTTAAGTTGCATTTTAAAAAGCTAAGGTGTTTCCTAATTAATGTATTTTAATTGGTAATTCTGGTGCCAAATCATTTCAGTTCAAGAGAATCTGTTTTAAAGCCTCAATATATTCGTTTCCTAATTAGGATAATCATTTGTAATTAACCTCATTTAACAGCTTTAAAATAAAATATACTTGTCCCAATTCTCAAGCCTATCACTATGCCAGAGACAGCAAGCTTTTATTATCTGTTGTTAAGACTTGATTTTTTTCCCCCGGCAATATTCAGATCTTTACCTTTAGGAGCAGAGTATTAATTCTTGCCACGTAACTATTGCTGTAAGCAATGAAGAAGAAAAAAACACTTTATTACTTGTTAGGGAGATCCTTTTCCAGTTAAACTATTTTTTGCAGCCAATCAATTTGTCAGATCAGAGACCTATCTTTTGAGAAAGTCCTCTGAACTAAAGCTGACAGGGTTAGGCTAGGGTCAGCTGTCTCATAAATCAAAGGCAAAGACAAAGTAAAGCACCACAGATGAGACAGATAAGGATAAGCTAAGCAGGCATGGCATGGAATAGAAAGGAGGAAAATGTTGCAATATTCTGCTTCCAGGAAGTTGTGTGCCTCTGTTGGAAGAAATATCTTTCTGGATTCAGTTCCAAGTAGGGAAAAACACTCTGGAAACACTCTGGAGGCTGTTTGGAAAGATGGTTTAATGGTGGACAGGATCACATGCCTTGGAGCTCCTGGGTGGTAAAAAGAGCCAAACCACTGAGAGTCCATTGGTTTTATAACCTCTGTTGGGCTTTGAACCTGCCCCTTGTACCTGTGGCAAGAAATGCATCCTGATTGGTTGCTGTCATAGCTAGCAATGTAGTTTGTTTGTGCAAAGCTTGGTTGAGTTCTGTTGGCTGATGCAATGAAAGGCTTTGGGCATTTTTGTCCTTTTTTGGGTCTGAGAGGGTTAATCCTATTATGTTCTGTCTAAAGAAGGTAAATATTTGTTATGCAGAATAGACTGGCCCAGGCGTTTAATGGCTCATTGAATAGCTCTTCCTGAAGGAGATAGGTGGCCCCTTAACAAAGGTGGGGGCTGAGTTTCTACTTATAGTGTGTCCCGAAATATTTCACTTCTCTAGGGGGAGGGAGGTGCTAACTTCCATCAATCCCTCCTTTTTTTTTTTTTTGTTGGGCAGCAGAAAGGATTTTTTGTTGGGCAGCAGAAAAGGATTCCAAAATGGGAGCTAAAGGTCTAGCAACTGGGACAAAAGTTCTGGAAAAAAATTTATAGTATCCAATTTTTTCATGCCAATTATTTTCAGATCTTTGATGTACTTTGTGAGTTTCCAGACAGGTTTTAAGTACCAAACTTCTTCACAGCCATGGTTAAATAACTATAGGCTACCCATTTCAAGGGTTGTTTCTTGAACCTGCCCTAGCTCTTACTTTCCTGAGACCAAATTGAGGTTAGCCATTGTGCAATCCAGGCTATTTAGTATTTTTAAAATTATACCCAATGAACCCTGGGACAGTTCATGAGACCACTAGTGCAACATATCCTGCTTTACTGGACAACTGGGCAGCATTATTTGTGAATCACAGTCAGAGCCACAGAGCAAAAAACAAAACAAAACAAAACAAAAAACACATAGAAAAAAAACAAAAAACACACAACACCCCCACCCCCCCAAAAAAACCAAAGAAGCTAGGAGCAGCTTGTGTGGAGGTAGGTGAAGCGGGATAACCTCTGTCTAATTCTGAATTTCTTTGTGTGTATGCTTGTGTATGCAGCTACTTCTAAAATACATATAGGTAATACAGACATTCTGGACAAATTTCCCTACCACCAGACAGTCCAAGGTGTTCAGAACTTGATGTGGGAATTACTATCCTTACATGAGTACATGGAACTTATTACAATATAAATGACCTAAGAAACAAAACTTTACAATGAATTTCCACCCTCCCCCCATAATCTTTCCAGCTGTCTTCTGGGGCTTGAAAAAAAACGAGTATTTTAGTCTTCACTGATCCATTTCAGGGTACTTTCCTTCATGCCTCTGGGTGGTGGTTAGGCTTGATCTGGTGGTATGGCTGGTCAGTCAGGCTTGACTTTCAGGTGGAAGGCTAGATCCAAACCCAATTCCTGGCTCAAATGGATGGAATATCTCCTCTGGAGGCAGCATCTGGATCCATGTGCTCTGCTTCCACAACCTGTGTAGTTGTCTGGGAAAAGCTGAAAGACATGAGAACAGGGTCCCCTGCCCCCTTTTGTGGGTGAGGAAAAGCATTGTTTGCGGGATAAGAGATGGGAGGGGGTAGATAGCTTTCAGGAAGGAGTTGAAGAAAAAACAAAACACCTCAATACTGCAGTTATGTCCTGAGGAGGGTATCTTTGTTATGAAGAATAGACTGGCTCAGGCCCTTAATGGCTCATTGAATATGTCTTCCTGGAGGTAGATGGCCCTTTCACAAAGGTGGGGCTGAGTTTCTAGTGTATCCCAAAATATTTCATTTCTCGGGGAGTGGGGGTGACTGCTAACTCTCTACACTATGCTGGTCTGGTTTTTGCCTACTGAAGCCTACTGAAGCCTACTGAAGCCTACTGAAGCCTAAGGTAAAGGTTCCCCTTGCACATACATGCTAGTCGGTTCTCGACTCTAGGGGGTGGTACTCATCTCGATTTCAAAGCCAAAGAGCCAGTGCTGTCTGAAGATGTCTCTGGGGTCATGTGACCAGCATGACTATATGCTGAAGGCACCTGGAACGCTGTTTACCTTCCCACCAAAGGTGGTCCCTATTTTCTACTTACATTTTTTTTACATGCTTTCAAACTGCTAGGTTGGCAGAAGCTGGGACACGTAACAGGAGCTCACTCCGTTATGCAGCACTAAGGATTCAAGCCACCAAACGTTTGATCTTTTTGATCAACAACTCAGCATCTTAGCCACTGAGCCACCAAAGCCCACTATACAACAAACATAATTATTACAAGGATGATACGCTTCAGGTTGAGATTGTATTTCTATGAAATATAAACTTACTTACTTCCTCACTCCCTCTCCCTCTTTTCTCCCCCCCACCTCTTTCAATCTCCCTTTGCTTTTTCATTTGTGTTAAAGTAGGGAAGAATAGAAGAGAAAGAAAAGGAAGGAAATTCAAGTTTGATTTTTTTCTTTCCAATAATATCATTCAATTATTAGAAGTGTTTTTTTTTCCTGTGCCTACAATTTATTTAAAGATATATGCATTAAGAAATCCTTAGAAAGATGTGGGCTTATTTCACATAAATCATAGTAAATCACAGTAAAAGCCTGCAGTTAAATATTTATTTTCCGTAAACCAAATTACATGAAAACCATGATCCCTTCCCTTTTTATGTTTTATCTCTCTGCACCTCCAGGATTGGCAGGACAGAAGTGGGAAGAGGTCAAAGCTAGCAAGATTCTTTTGTCAGAAAATCCATTGTCTACAGCCAACCATGATGATTGTAACATAGGAGTAATGATATCATCATGCAAATTTAGCCTTTCAATAGTTGCATCCTAACCCAATTACATAAACCATGAGATTAGCATTACATTATGATGAATGTTTCATTACTTGCTTTGTGTCAAAACTAATGATCCAAATTTAAATCTGAACATTTTGCCCGCAGTTTCCCAATTCTTCAAGTCTGTCCACATGGAAGTATTCATTGCATTCTTGCAAATTTAATTGATACATTAAGTCATTTAGTAGTCCCTTTTCTTTTTCTTCAACTTCATATAAATGTCATCATAAATTTTATCAGGTTTTTGCCATTTGGGTTTTTATTTACTTTCTTCATTTATTCTTCTGTGTTGCCATGGAGAATTCAATACAAGTGCCCCAGAGTCCAGTTGTATATCAGTGACATCTGTAGCAAACCACAATGATGTCAAAATAATCATGTACATCCCACTGTTCAATGCAAACATGTACTGTAAGTCCCATCATTTAAGAACAATTCTGCTTGAACAATTTTATCCCAGTTTTAAAGTGTTTTTGTTAAATGGTTTGCAGATATTATTTTGAGAAGGTTATTGGATTTCCCTCTAGTGATTGAAATCACGCCCATAGAAATCCATTGTGGATTTCTTTTCCATTCCCAATCATCATGAAATTATCTTCGCAATGGTAATGAACTGAGGTACTTCAATAAAAATAACTGCTATTAAATATGGAGTATATATATGATCTGATAAAACCCTGAGGAACAGAGCAAATGGGCACTGTTAGAGCAAACAAAAATTGGGTGTGTTCAGACAGTACTTCCAGCCCCATGATTCTATAATTGCATCTACTCATTCAGTTGTTCAGCAATGATTATTCATATTTTTATAGTAATTTAATGAGGTTCATATGATATTTGGACTTAATATAGAGACACATCTGACAGGAATGCAGTTTTCTTATGTATTGCCATGGGAGTTAAGGGTGGTCATACAAGATGAACTCAGCATGAAGTTTCTGTAAAAGAAGGAAAAAATGCAGTTTCAGGTGAGGATAAAATATGATGAAAATTGATTGCTGTAATTGGATTTGAAAAAACGTGATGTTTCATCATAAAGTTTGATTAACTAATGTAACAATGCATCCCAAAACTTTTATAGGAGTTATGCAGGTTTTGCAGTTGATTGTTTGGATGTACACTGTCCTAACAATCTTAGCAATAACCCTGCATGTATGCATAATAATAATATAATTTTATCATGGATAGTTCTCGTAACATTGCATTTCTCATAAGATTTTCACCAAGTGGAGGGGGGCAGGGCTGTAACTGCGGTGTTACAATGCATTTCACGGAGCACTCCATTTGAAACCATTGAATTCAAGTCTTCTGGGGGTTCTGGAGATCTGAATTTGCCCTGTTGGGGCAAAGGGAGCAAGCGAGCATCTTGCAGTCTGGAGAGAGATCACAAACTCCTTAACCAGATCCTAGAGAGTCACTTTCCTAGAGACGAAGAAAAGCGGCCATAGAGCTACTACGAAACTGGGCCAGTCACTGAAGGAAAGAGCTTTGAAGAAAGTGTATCAAACAGGTGACTCAAAATAACAATTGATTCCAATCTACTATAGAAGCTAGAAGGGCACCCCGGATGGGGAAGCAAAGGGAAAGTTTGTTTTTATTATTTGGAAGCGGCTAAAAGGCGGAGGTAAAATTATCATTTGTACACTGTAAGGGAGGTGTGACAAGGAAGTACGGTAGAAGCTGGAAGCCATGCTAATATTTTTTTTAACTTTCTTTCTCTTGCTATTTCTTATTGATGACTGGGAAGCAGGATTTGCTTATTGTTTCTGTGGTCTTTTGTCTCTCCCCCCCATTTTTGATCTTTTGACTTTTTTGTTGATTCATTGCAATTGAAAAGAAAGACTTGAGCAGTGCTGCTCAATTTCTATAGCCAAAGTGAAAGTGGATGGAAAAGGGTTCAGAAGCTTGCAAGATACTGAACTATGACCTTTAAAAACAGCTGCATGGACTGAGAAGACTGAAAACAGTGCAGCTTTTAGAACTTGGAATTGTTGACAGATAAGGAAGATTTATAAACAAGAATAACACTGTTTCTTTTTCCCCCCTGTCTTGGCTTTGGGTTTGATTAGATAGGCAGTCTGCTTTTTTTAATCTCTTGTTTTCTACGAAGCTTAGGCTATTTAATATTTTTATTTCCCCCCATTAGTTTATTTTTTTATTGGCTATTAAGTGGAACACAGGACTATATTATTGGACATAGCTGAATTTACTTTTGGTTTTTGGATTTTGGATTTCTGGACTTTTGGATTTCATGGGGTTTTTTTAGACTCTTTTTTTTAATCTTTACTTTTCAATTTTTTATTTTCCTTTTTCTTCCTCTACTGAAGCTATTTTTCTACTTTTTGAATAAGAGGATTATAAAAGAATGCTATCATTTCTTCCTTCCCTGGATTTGGATTATAATTATATTTTTTTGGTTTTTTTTTTCTCTTTTGTTGTGGCTACATTGGGTTTAAGTTTTGGAACCTTTGGGTGTTGGAATTTGGGACTTTTTTGTCCCCTCCTTTTTGTGGATTATATTGTGACTGGTTGGTGACAACACTTTTTATCTCCCCTACAATGTTGAGGAATGTGGCACTACTTTTATCTTCTCATCCATCTTCAATGAGTTTAAGTCCTGGCTCATGAAGGCACATTGTGATGTTGCTTCAGCAGGAAAAAAGTAACCAGGCTCAACAGGCTCAACAAGATACAAAGAACATGTTTCAAGCTATATGGAAAAGATGGAGGCTATGACAAATGACATGAAGGAGGTGAAAAGTGAGATGAAAGGTGTAAAAAATTATATAAACAACATGGATGGAAAAACTAGAGAATTTTCAACAAGTAATGGAAAAAAATAAGCAATGAGTGCAAAAGTTGAAGAAAAAGTTGATCAAATTGAGAAAAAGGTGGGAGAGATTGAGGATAGATCAGTGCAAACAGACCAGGAGAAGGATAGTATAATAGTGATACTCAAGATAGACAGGACAGATTTCTATCTTAGATTCCACAATGTGGAAGAGGAAAAGAGGGAAAAATTAGCAGAAGTAATGACAGGATTACTTGCAGGGATTTTGGAGATTACAATGGATAAAATCTTGGGGGAAGTGAATAAAATATTTAGGGTACACATGAGATATGCAATGAGACACAAATTACCTAGAGACGTACACATAAGATTAACAAAGAAAATCAATATGAAATGAAATATTGAGGGATGAACCATTGAGAAAGAGAGATAAGAGTCTTAAAACAAATACAGAGAAGGGTAATAAACAAGAGAAGAGATTACCAGTTCTTGACAAAGCAGTTGGTGAAGTATGAAGTGAATTTTAGATGGTTGATCCCAGAGGGAGTTTTAGTCATGGATGCAACAAATCCATAGATTAGATACAGTAGGGCAGGTAGAGGCTTTTTTCTATGAATACTTACAAACTTTGGGGGATGGGGGACCAGTTGAGCTAGAGAAAAATTGATGATGGGGGGAAATCTGGGAGGGAGTGACAACAAACAGAAATAACAGGGACATCAGAAAAAGAGAATGTGAGGCAAGGAGTGAGACCCAGAGAACCCAGAGAACAGAGAGAAATAAGGATGACTAGAGCAATGACTAACAAAAAAATGTAATCATGGGAGAAGAATTAGAATTGATCTCAATCAACATAAATGGACTAAACTCGGCAATAAAGAGAAGAAGGACTTTTAACAAATTACAAAAATTGAAAATGGACATAATATGTTTACAAGAGGTGCATATTAAAAAGAAGCATATTAAAATTTTGGAATGTTGAAATTAGGGTATTTTTTTTCCTCATTGGCTCAGCAGAATAAAAGAGGAGTTGTGTTATACATAAAAGACTTACTGAAGCCCAAACATGTTTATATGGATGATGAAGAATGAATTTTGATAGTGGAGGTAACAATGAATGGAAGGCAAATATTAGTGGCAATTTATGCTCCAAATACTAAACAAGAGGACTTTTATATGAAACTACATAAGCAGATAATTAAATTGGAATATAAGAATCTATGCATATTAGGAGATGTTAATGCAATTGTGGATACAAAAATGGATTATGGAACAGGAGTGGTAAATAAGAAGGATAGAAGAACAATACCAAAATCATTTTTCATGATGGTGGATGAATTGGGCATTAAAGATGATTGGCATGAACTCCATCCTGAGAAAAGACAATATACATTTTACTCAAATAGACACTTATCGTATCCAGAATAGATATGATGTGGTTATCAAATGAACTTATATCAAACTTACAAGAGATATACATTGAAACAAGAACATGGGCAGATCACAACCCGATAGCAGTTTCTTGGAAAAGAGAAAAGAAGCTGGCAAGATCGACAATGAACCAATTTATATTATAGGAAAAAGAATTTGTACAGCTTATGGAGAAAGAATTGAACTTTTTCTTTAAAGAGAATAAATATATATATCAACACAAAATGTTTGGGATACAGCTAAAGTGTATATAAGAGATTGATTATAACATACACTGCAAAGAGAAACAAGAAAAGAAAACAATACAAAAAAATTATAGAGATGGAATATAAAAGTTTGGAGAGAGAATTATATCCACACAAAAAAGTCTTAAAGAATCAAATGGACTTTAAAAGGCATAAATTGAACTTACTAGAAAAAGAAGACTTAGCACAGAAACTCAAAGGAGTAAAGCAAAATATTTTTGAGGATGCCAATAAACCAGGAAGATGGCTGGCATATAAATTAAAAAAGGAGAAGGAAAAGAAATTGATTCATTATCTCAGAGATGATAAAGGAATTATGTGTTACTCCAATGATGAAAAGAAAAAAATAGCACTGAAATACCATGAGAGGTTATACCTACAGGAGATTGTTTCGAAAGACAAAATAGACTCATATTTAGAAAAGGCAAAAATACCTATAATATCAGAGTCAAAGAAAAAAATATTGGAGGAGAAAATAAGAATGATGGAACTAACAAAAGCATTTAAAAGACAAAAGATTAGCAAAGGTCCAGGACCAGATGGATTACCGGAGGAATTCCCTTAAGCATTTCAAGATGGCATAAGTGACTATTTGCTGGAAGTCTTTAATGAACTTTTGGAGAAGGCAAGGATACCATAATCATGGTTGGAAGCATTTATTATGCTTATCACAAAGGAAGAGACAGATTTACAACAGATAAAAAATTACAGACTAATATCATTACTAAATGTGGATTATAAAATATTTGCTTCAATAATGAGTCCTATGGGAGTCGGCGGCCTACAAATACAAATAAATAAATAAATAAATAAATAAATAAATAGCAGAAAGACTTAAAAGGTTGCTAACTGAATTTATTCACATCGACCAGAATGTATTTTTACCTAAGAGACAGATTAAAAACAATATGAGGATAATTCTGATACCTTAGAATATTACGAGATGCATCCTGAGAAACAGATGGCGTTGGTATTCCTGGATGCACAGAAGGCATTTGACAATGTGAACTGGCAGTTTAAGTTATTGCAACTCAAAGCAATTGACTTTGGTGAGAGATTTATTAATATGATTGAGGCAGTTTATGTTGACCAAACTGTAAAAATAATATTAAATGGGCAAATGATGGATAAGATCAATATTCAAAAAGGTACAAGACAAGGTTGTCCACTGTCACCATTGCTGTTTATCCTGACACTGGACCTCTTGAATAGACAGATCAGGCAAGATAATGATATAATAGATTTGAAAATAAAAAAGGAAGAATATAAGTTACAGGCATTTGCAGATGACTTAATTTTTATTTTAGAGAACCCAAAAGAAACTGGACCTAGATTGCTGGGGAAAATAGATGAATATGGAAAAGTAGCAGTATTAAGAATTAACAGAGAAACATCTAAGGTAATTCTGAAAAATATGACAGAGAAACAGAAAAATGAATTAACAAGGGAACTGGAGATACAGATAATTAAGAAAGTGAAATACTTGGAAATACAGCTAATGGTGAGATGTGGGACAATCAGGGAAGATAACTATAATAAGCTACTAAAGTAGATTAAGTCAGACTTGGAAAAGTAGAAACATTTGCAATTACCTTGATGGGAAGAATAGCCACAATTAAGATGAATGTTTTACCAAAATTGTTATATTTGTTCCAAACTATGTCAATAAAACTAGAGAATAAATTCTTTGTGGAACTCAATTAAATTGTGTTGAAATATATTTGGCAAGGGAAAAAAGCAAGAATTAGCTTAAAAATGTTACAGGATGCAAGATCAAGAGGGGTTTTCGGCCTGCCTGATTGGGAATTGTATTACTAAACTGTAGGATTAACATGGATGAAGGAATGGATTGAATTGAAGAATTCAAGATTGTTAATCCTGGAAAGGTATGATTTTCAGGCAGGCTGGCATACATTTTTTTGTGATATGGGGGGGGGGATAAAGGTCTTTAAGAGACTCTATGTAAGGAATGCTTTGTTAACGATATGGGAGAGAATTAGAGAACAACATTATTTGAAAATTCCAGCTTGGCTTTCAACTATGGAAGCACTTGAACATCCAAACTTTATATATATGGGAAATATTCTTAGATACAAAGATATCTTAACTGCAAAGGGGGAACTCAAACAAGATTTGGGAGAGAGGGGAACTGAGATTTCATGGTTTCCATGGTTGCAAATACAATCAAGATATGAGAAAGGTGCTAAACAATATGGATTATATGAGAAGTTGACAGAATTAGATGAGATATTAACAGGGAAAAATGAATGATTTATCAAAAAAAATTATGATTATCAAGGTATAAACTGGCAGAGGAACAGGTAAAAGAAACTGTGATAGCATGAGCTAATAATTTTAGCTATACAATAGAATTAGAGAAGTGGGAAAGACTATGGGAGGAAAACTATACATTTAAAATATCAACAGCATATAAGGAGAATCTGTGTAAGATGTTTTATAGAAGGCACTTAGTTCCAGCAAGGTTAGCAAGGATGTTTAAGGACAAAATGGCAAATGCTGGAAATGATGCCAGGCTCCTACTATCATATGTGGTGGAAATGTATAGAAACAAAAAAGTATTGGTTGGTAATATGAAATTGGTTGGAAAAAATGACACTGCAATATATTGAGATGAAACCAGAAATATTTCTATTGGGAATATTACCAGAAAATTATACTAAAGAGGATGCATATTTGATTGTTCAATTCTCCTGCGAGAATTGTATTTGCACAAAATTGGAAGAGTGGAACAATACCTAGCAACGATAATGTAATAATGAAAATTTTAGAATGAGCAGAAATGAATAGGTTGACATTGGTGATTAAAGAGAAGGAAGATACAGAATACTATAAAATATGGGAAACTTTTTACCAATGGTTAGAAGACAGATATAAATAAAAGGAAATAGATAATTTTATAATTACAGAAAATGTAACTACTAGTATTAGAATGAATTTTGAATATAGATGGAATGTAATGAAATTTAAAATATATGGTGCATATACTGTAACCCAGTTTGATACACTCTTTGATGTTTGATGATGTATAACAAAACAATAAAAAAAAATTAAAAAAAAGATTTTCACCGAGCGAATTAACAGAGATTGCTAATCAGAAATGTTTAGCAGGAAGTACTGAAAGAGTGACCACAGAAGGATGTGACCTGAATTGTAAGGGATAAAAGGTTTTCTCCTGATTAGGTGATGATTGCAGGGGTGTTTCCTAAGAGTTACTGATTGTCAGCATGAGTGATTAAATGATTTTGTTCTTATAAGTAAGCATAAAGTTTAAGGTGTGATCATGGGCAAGTTTTCTAAGATAAGAATTTGTACTTGGCTACTATGAGAGCTTGTATAAAGAAACCAGGAGAAATAAGAGCTGTTCTACTAGTGATACCGTAAGAGGCAAAAGTGAAGATGAAGCAATAGAGATCTGCAAAGTTTATAGTATTTTCATCCTTCTTCCTGGCATATATTTACTACAAGTACTAGTTCGTAGAGGTCCTTGAAAAAGACTCCAGTGATCACACATCAGCTAATGGAACATATAAGCATTTACCAAATCAAAGCAAGATTGTTCTACAATAGAAAGTAACAATAGAAACAATTCTCCATACAGAAGCCAGCCCAGATGAGATTAGCAAACAGAAGTAAAAATGAAAGAAGATATTGCAAATATTCTGAAATAATATGGAGCCCATTCAGATGAAACAAGTTGTGAATGTTATGGGGAAGAGACAGAGATTCTGAGAAGGAAGACAGGCCAGTGGAGAGAGATCGCACAACTATAGCATACTGTAAAAGAGTCTTTTACAGTACAAAAGTCTTAGTAGTAGAGTATGCAATTGTTCAAATACAAGGGAGAAACTATGATCCAGATATCAGTTCTATCCACATATCTTCCCTGTTTCACCTCCTACATTTTCTGATCACATGATCATTCCATAAAATGCTTCAGGAGAAGTACCACTGAACAAGAGTTTTAAGTTACCTGTACTCAGAACTTGATTTAAAAAAAACGAACCAATAAAGAGGTAGATGAATGTGAAAGCAGCTTACATTGCTTTCTCTCTGTTTCCTGCATGACAATATTACATAATTTATTGGGTGACCAAGATGGGATTGTTAGATTTTTATATCATAATAAAGTGTCATTGTTACTCTGCTATTTTGAAGTATCTCTAGGAACTGCAGACCACAGCTATTAGAATAGCTGTTACGTATACAAATTTGAAGTATTTTAAAAAGACTACTGAGTGTCTACATCCACATTTCTTTTAAAAAAAAGTACTTAAAAAAGCATACGTATACTATTGTCTGGGCATCTAATTCTTAAGCATAGCTAAAGAAAGACAATTGCCACCTTGAGTTCCCCAGGTGGGTGAAGAGAGGCGGGATATAAATCGAATAAAATAAATAAATAAATAAATAATTCCTAGAAGACCATGTAAAAAAACCCCTGAAATCTCTAAGTAGTAATCAACATTACACACTTGACTTTTGGTGAGAATTCATGGCAAACTAGATATCTGTAAAGGAGTGGAGAGGGCATTGCTGTAAGACTGGTAACCAAATGGTGCTTTCTGGCCAGTCACACCTCTCAGTTGCACCTGAGACAGCGGCTCCTCCAGTTTCTCATTTATAGAGTAGCTGAAGTCAAGGGATTTCCACCAAACTCACAGCTGCAATGTAGCCTTACAGTCATAAAGTTCTGCTGAACTTAATTTCTTAATTGCTTTTGGAAGTTGTTTCTTAACTGTTTTTCAACTGGGAAGTACCTTTCCAATTGACCAGTCTAATAACATGCACTGGGTGAATTCATTTTAATCCTTCATGAAAAAAGTTATAAATATAAGTACCCCTACCCCCGCCCTCTCTCTCTCTCTCTCTTGATGATGATGATGATGATGATGATGATGATGATGATGATTGATCATTGCACAGTCAGCCAGATGTTCAGACTGGATTTGGCATTTTTGTCTACCTATCGAGTCTTTACCAAAAACCTGGGATAGGCAGATCTGGATGCTTGATGGTGTTACAGATATCTTCGCAGGATGGAAGCTGTTCCTAGTAAAGCCACATTTTGCAATTGTTGACAAATTTGTCAATGCCAAATGTGTTCAAGTGGTTCTCCAGTTGTTTTGGGATTGCACCCAAGGTACCTATTACTATTAGTACTACCCTTGCTTGAGTTTGCCACAGTCTTTTTATTTCTATTTGTAGGTCCAATTCTTTTTCTTCTCTTCTACTGTCTCCAGGCACTGCCACATCCACTATCCAGACATTTTTGTCTTCCTTATCAACAATTGTTAAGTCCAGGGTATTATATATCTGTTTGAATTCTAAAGTCCCAGAGCAATTTAACTTCTTTAGTTTCTATTACTTTCTCTATTTTATGAGCCCACCAATACTTGCTTGCAGGCAAATGATATTTCTTGCAGATCTTCCAATAAGCATAAAATGGTTATGCTTATTGTGGTAAAGGGGAAGTTAATTATTTATATGGGTTTTTTCTTTCTCGTTGGTATATTCTTACTTTTTGTTTTCTATTTTTCTTTTTCTATTTTTTCTTTGCACTTTATATTTTTTTTCTTTTTTGCAGTTTTTTTATTTGTATAAGTGTAATCTTTAATACAATTATTATAAATAATATAATAAATTATTAAAACATTGCATTCTTGTTACTGTTCTTATAGAAGGCTGATTTCATTTATAAATGATTTAATTTTCTCACATTATTATTACTACACATTCATTTAAGAGTTACAAAATATTTCATATTCTTATACAAAGAAAGGAGACTAGCAACACATAAAAAGAAGTTGAAAGGGAAGAGTTTCCTTTGGGATCAGCAGATTAGCTAGATTCACAGTTGATTTAACAGCAGTCTACTGACTTTATCAGTAGGAGGAAAAAAGATACTTGTCATACATATAAGAGATAAGACTGATATCCTAATAAGCTGGTCAGCTGGGATATTGATGTAGAATAAAGGAAGGATCATAATATTCCAGATTATCTCCATAAGAATCATGGAAAGTTAGCTGAAAGCTGGTGACTTTCCTGGTTGCATGAAGATCAGGACACAACAGCTCTGGTGGATCAGTAGAAAAGCTCATCTAGTCCAGCATCCTATGAAAAAGATACTCCCGGAAAGTCCATAAGCAGGAGATGAGAGCATAGTCTTTTCATAGCTTGGTTCCCTAGCAACTGATATGAAGGTAAAAATGTTTCTTAGGCAGACCTCAACTTGTTTAGACTAGCATGAGTATGAGAAACCAACAGCAAAGCATGATCACAGTAGCACCTTCCCTTTCACAAGTCTCTATCACAGTATTAAAAAATAAATTCTTTCAGCATTGCATATTACTGTATATATAAATGCTACCGATAATAATAGTCACTGGTTTACCAATGAATAGAAACAGCGTAAGATATTATTGTTGGAGATCATGAAGTCTCTGTCAAAGTAACATATATCGCTGCATCATTTGAGTAATAGATAATGCTGCCTTTTCCAAATCAGATAGATCACACATTTGTGACAACCATTCCTTGATTTCTGGGATATCATTATTTCCATTTCTTAATATAATTATTTATTCCCTCCCCTCATCCCATTAAGTTCCGCCTCGAGTTCCCCGTCAAGGGAAAGAGAGGCAGGATATAAATCCAATAAATAAATAAATAAATAAATAATAAATAAGTTGTCTTAACTTTCTAAAGGTGTCCAGATTGTAAGTTAAGAATATGTTTTGTTTTATAGAATTCTGATTTTTTAACAATGCACTGTGAGAATAAATGTTTCCCTTTTTTTTGTCTTCTACCTCCATAGTGCAGATACCCTAATAACCCTAGAGTGGGCATCTAACAATGTCTTTCTATGCCTTTTCCTCCACACCTTGCATATTTTTGACATTTCTGTCATGTCTCTTATTTACCTTTCTTTCTTTACAGAACTTTACAAAATAACAGTGTTGGAAGGAACCTTGGAGGTTCAAGCCCCTGCTCAAGCAGGAGACCCCATACTATTCCAGGCAAGTGGCTGTTCAGTCTCTCTTCTTAAAAACCTCCAGTGATGGAGCTCCAACAACTTCTGAAGACAATCAGTTCCACTGGTTAATTGTTCTCACTGTTAGGAAATTTCTCCTTAGTTCTAGGTTGCTTCTCTCCTTGGTTAGTTTCCATTCATTGTTTTTTTGTCTTGCCTTCTGGTGCTTTGGAAAAACGTTGACCCCTCTCTTCTTTCTGGCAGCCCATATTGGACATATTGGAACTCTTGCTATCATATCACCCCTAGTCCTTATTTTCATTAGACTAGACAAATACAATTCCTGCAACCATCCTTCAAATGCTGCATTATTTCCTTGTGATGAAAGTGGTTGTTTTTCTTACCTGATATTCTTACCGGCAGTTCTATCCAAATTATACCCTAATATATTTTCTCCATTGTTTTATACATTTTGGTTATGTGTCAATTTGTTGTTGAGTCTTAATGATCATATAGATGTTTTGTTTTTCTCTCTCTATTGCAATCCATCCCTAACCTAGTCTTTCAGATCTCCCAACAGTGCACTCATTGTCACTTTAACTGAGTCTATCCATCTTGCTACTTGTAGTCTTTTTTATTTTTCCTTCTACCTTTCTGAGTCTTAGAGCCTTCTCTAGAGTGTAAGATTTTCATGATTAGGTGATTGATTTTAATTTATTAGCTGCCCAATTCCGATTTGTAATGTGTCCAAAGTAGGATAATTTGAACTTTGTCATTGTATATATACAGTACTATGGTCAAGTGAAGAAAAACAAAAACACTGATGGGAAAGAACAATTCCATTCTATAGTAGTAATGTAGAAAATTCATTATTGGTATTAATATTAATCCAAGGGAGACTTATAGGCATGTCTAGTTACGGGAAAGGATTTTAGTTTGTTTGTTTTTAAAATTGTGCTTTCAACAGCTCTATGACCCTACTTAGGTATAGCAATTCTAGAAGCAACAGGAAATAAGAAATAATATTTGTTGCTGTCTCTTTTTGCCTTCTCCTTGTATAGCTGAGCAGTTTTTGAAATCTCCTCCATTTTTCCTTCTACTTTCTAATCTCTTGCTCCCAATGAATTGGCCCCAACTTGTAATATTCTGGTAATATTGTTTTCTTGAATAAATACACAGACACACATTAAATTGCATGAGCTAGTCTCCAAATGGCTTTTCCCTTTTATAACTGAATCAGATATGTTATTTTTATTCATAGATTATTAATGGATTTTTTTAAAAAATGTATTGCTTCATCTAGATATTCTTTCAACTATATTCACAATAAATTGGGCTTATTATCTGATTGCCTTTCCACCATTAGTCTCATAGCATAGTTAATCAATTACATTGATTCACTCTTAATTCTACTTCCATTTATAGACTTACAGGACGCATAGGTTTAACGCTTTAAATCATGTCAAGGTCGTGACAAAATTGGTACTGTAATTTAGTCCCAAATTGTAATATCCTTTTCTGAATATATACACTTACATGCATACTGGTCAGGTAGCAACATGTAGCTGCCCTTGACTAGTCTCAAAAATGTATGCAAGGTCAGGCCTGGTTAGGGCTTAAATGGGATACTACCTTGAAATATTAAGTGTATAGACACTCAAATAACAACATATTTGAAAATAAAGCAGAGACAAATCTTTTCTATATTTTTTTTCACCCTAAATTGCATGTGTGGGGTTATGAATTCATCAGTGGTTTGAACTTGTCTCCAAGGTTTCTGTCTAACTACATGTATACCTATAGGAATATGCCATAGATAAACCTCTATCCTCTTCCTTTTTTCCTCCTCCTCCTTCTCCTCCATCATTGTCATCATCATCATCATCATCCATCTTCCATCTTCAATCAAAATTAAAAGCTTCATTGGAGATTATGGAACATAATCCACCACACTAACTCAATGTATATTGGTAGATAGATATTTTTTAACTTCTAAGTGTAATGCTTGAGAACATAAATTGATTTCTGTATCTCAAAATCTTGGACCACCTGCATCTATCTTTTCCTAGCTATCAATTTACTCCCTCACCACACTAAATGTCTCTTACATGTAAATACATGGCTATCTGTATCTATATCTATTATCTAATCCACTAACTAATCATCATGGGTGAATACTATAATTAGTGGCCTTTATCCAGATTTAAATACTTTCTATTAAATCCAGTAAAAATAAAGTTCTATCAAAAGCTGAAAAGGCAGTTGTTTTCAGTGGGAGTTCATTGTGACCATTATGACTAGTAGCTTCTTCAGGACCTTTATACTTGGCAGCAGCTAAAGCATTATGTACACATAGAAAAAGCCTTTGCTTAGAAATGGAAACCTTTGTAAAGGTTTATAATGAATAGTATGCTTCTATATTGTCCTGGATCTGTAATTCAGGATTGGCTTAGAGAATTCCTGCAATCTTTTTATTCTTTCAAACATAACAAAAAGTGGTGACAAAGAAATTATAAAAATGAGTTTAGGACTTTGTTCATCAGCAGGACAACTCTCCTCAAACAGAACAGAAAGGGACCAAATTTGG
Organism: Boaedon fuliginosus; assembly: GCA_027560395.1. Classification (NCBI taxonomy): domain Eukaryota; kingdom Metazoa; phylum Chordata; class Lepidosauria; order Squamata; family Lamprophiidae; genus Boaedon; species Boaedon fuliginosus. The sequence continues at coordinate 21,637 of JANHGC010005915.1, read as the reverse complement.
TATGGGGTGAGAAACCACCCCAAAAAAGAAAAATGAGTTTAAAGGTGGGCTGCATCTGGCTGAGACTGCAGAGAAAAAAATCCAGATGGGAGAAACAGTTCAGCGGTTAGGGTTAGGGTTAGGGTTAGGGTTAACAATATGGCTGATGGACTGATGCCCTCCATATCTTCAGGTGATATATCTCCAAAGGAACATATTTTATTCATTAGGCTTGCTTTTTGGCTTTATTTTGTACAACTCAAGGTGATATATCTAATACTTTATAGCTACTCCAGGACAGCAACCCTTTGAAATGGGTTGGGTTGAGAGAGGGTATGATTGGCCAGGTGGCTTCTATGCCTAAGGGAGGCCTAAAATATATGGTCTCCTTGTTTCTAATCCAGCACTCATCACATATACTATACCATACTACAGTAAATTTTTCAGTTAAAACATCAAAGCAAGAACATTTTCCTTTGCAGTCTGAATTCAGGCCCGGGTACAGCACAGATACTGCATTGGTCACACTAGAGGATGATCTCTGGTGGCCCCAGGATGTGGGGAGTTTCCTCCATCTGGTGCTTCTTACCCTCTCAGTGGCTTTCAATACCATTGACCATGGTATCCTTTGGGGCAGCTTGAGGGATAGAGTTCCCCTTTTGGGTGAAGAGAGGCGCCTCGAGTTCCCCTTTTGGGTGAAGAGAGGCAGGATACAAATCAAATAATAATAATAATAATAATAATAATAATAATAATAATAATAATAATAATAATAATAATAATAA
>JANHGC010005914.1:53857-68483 GCA_027560395.1 Boaedon fuliginosus | reverse complement strand
ACTTCAATGCTTCTTTTCATATTTGTAAATAATGTACATAACTTCATGTAACTTTATGTTTGTTTGTTGATATATTTCTTTTTTCTTATGTTATGTCTTTTTTTACTAATAAAGTTTTCTTATTAAAAAAAAAAATGAAGCATGTGTTAATTGGATTAGTATTGTTAATTGTTTAATATTTGAAAAATCTTACATTTTTGGACTACAGTTCCGAAGAGAAATCTCCTGGAATTTTAGAAAGCTGTTCTAAATTATAATTATAAAATATGCCAGTACAGTGCAGGATCATTCCATCATTACCTATTCATATGATTGTTTACTCCTTTGTAAAACTGCTGGTCAGTTAACATTAGTGTATTTGCCTGCCTTTCTTTTTCTATTGAAGTATTTCTACATATGCAGTACAGTACACCATCCTGAATCAATAGTGAATAAATTACACTGTATTATCTTCTCCCAGTTTTTGCCACCAGAGGCCACTCGCATCTCATGGAATCTCTTACTAGGAATCTATTTGAGATTTTAAAACCTTTGATTTGTTAATGGGACAAACAGGCTGCCTTTTTACTTTTACCATTTCTCCTCCCAATCTTGCAATTACAGCAGGCAACTCCCAATTGTGTTGGGAGTTGTAAGGCATTAATGAGTGCTAGTGAGTGAAGATGAACTGAAACCAACACTAAATGGAAGATCTTTGGCAATGCACCAAACAGAGTTGGAATTTGAAGGGAATTTTATTTGGATTGACCCAGGACAGGCTAAAGGAGAAACTGGCATTTAACCACTTTTAGAAGAGTGACAATTGTCACAGTTTTTAAAGGATACATACAGATCACAGGTTACATTATAATATTCTCACTTATAATACCACAGTTCTTTTTTAAGAACAAGAATATCTGTGTTAGTGAGTACAGTATAGGAATGAAGCAACTAAATACAGGTAATCCTCAACTTTTCTGTTGTTCTGTTGCCCAACATTTCTGTTGTTAAGTGAAACATTTGTTAAGTGAAATCTGCCCCATTTTACAACTTTTCTTGCCACCATTGCTAAGTGAATCACTGAAGTTGTTAAATTAGTAACACAGTGAATTTGGCTTCCCCATTGACTTTGCTTGTCAGAAGGTCACAGAAGGTGATCATGTGACCCCAGGAAACTGCAACCGTCATAAATATGAGTCAATTCCCAAGCCATCTGAATTTTGATCATGTAAACAGTCATAAGTGTGAAAAAGAATCATAAGTCACTTTTTTCAATCCCGTTGTAACTTCAAACAGTCATAAATGAACTGTTGTAAGTCAAGGATTACCTGTACCTGTACATTCAGTTTCATGGCAAAATGAAGAATGTAGATAGTTCCTCTGCATACTACGTCTATTTTACCACCCTTCTTAGCTGGATAGTAATCGAAGAAAAGCCACGTGGCTGCTTTGCTCACAGAGCCACAGTACAGGTAGTCCTCAACTTATGACAATTGAGCCCAAAATTTCTGTTAAGTGTGACATTTGTTAAGTGAGTTTTGCCCCATTTTATTACTTTTCTTGCCACCGTTGTTAATTGAATCACTGCAGTTGGTAAGTTAGTAACCCAGTTGTTAAGTGAATCTGGCTTCCCCATTGTCTTAGCTTGTGAGAAAGTTGCAAAAGGGGTTCACATGACCCTGGGACACCCCAACAGTCATAAATATGAACCAGTTGCCCAGCATCTAAATTTTGATCACATGATCATGGGGATGCTACAAAGATTGTAACTATGAAAAATAGTTGTAATGTAAGTCACATTTTTCAACGCCGTTGTAACTTTGAACAGTCACTAAACAAACTGTTGTATTAGCTGTATACAGTTGCAGTATAGAGAAACAGTTCCTAAACTCCTATAGATGAGTGGAAAGCAGCCCAGATTATTATGCAACAATAGATTGACCCCCCCAAGATGTGCGCGCGCACACACACACATTTTTCTCCTAGTCCTAGAGCAGTATTTCTCAGCCTTGGCAACTTCATTAATGTTCACACATTTTAAAATGGCTAAGGTTGAGAAACACTGCCCTAGAGGATTATATCACAGTTCTGTGAATATAATTTTGAGATTTGTATCCTGGCAACTTTTTGATATATACAATTAAAATAACTAAACTTTGCTTTATCTGATACTGTTATTGTCTTACAACCATAGAGCAAACAAACTACAAAATTAAAACAATTGAGAAAAGGAATAGATTTGAAACTGCAAGGCAAAATAAAACAGGGGAAAAATGACTCCAACCCTGTATGGCAAATAGAGAAGGCTCTTTATTGAATAGAGTTTTGCTCATACAAGTACATGGTTCGTGCTGGACCCTGACTGAACAAAAGGCATTAGAAAAGTCCACCTCGCCTGCCTGGAATCCTAAGCAATTGAGAGGTAATAAATACTTTATGGATTTTTAAATAAAAAGTAAAAGTTATGCAAAGATTCATAGGCTACTATGTTATGTTTTAACTTACCCTGATCAATTTGAGGATATGTTCTTTAGAAGCAGAATCTTCCAGACAGAGCAAAGGGCAGAGAGCAAAGTATGAAAAAGAACCAAAATAAAACCCTTCCAATGACTAGAATCCATTAAATCGGAGAGATATTTTGCAGGCAGATTACTTTTTTCCAGATTAATCAAATGATCATCATATTCAGTTAATGAAATGATAATCATATTCCAAACTCTTTGATAATTAGTATTCATTATATTTTTTCTCATTATTACTTTAACCTTGCAATACAGCATGACGATCACAAATTCAGGAGTGAGCCCATATTCATCATTTCCATTATTTTTTGGCCAAACGGATCAATAATTATTTTGAAGAACCAAGGGAGTTAAAAGCTTACAGAAAATTAATTTTAACCATAATTGAAAGTAAGGATCCGCTCATGAGCCCTCCATCAATCTCAGTCCCAACTCAGTGGATAGAAAGACATTCAAAACACCTTAGGGTATTCAAAGAACTCCTCCATAAAAATTCATTTGCACTCATTCTACAGTCTTGAAGGACATACAATTATGCAGTACACATACATTACACCTTGGTGCCCATTACAATAAATTGTCTCTCTTGTGAATGGAAAAATATCAAAATAACATTAGAGGTCTCACTTGCACCCCCCACTATATGTTGGTGAATTGGAAGCTGGGCCAAATTATCATGCAAACTAGGTTCTAGCAAAAGGGTACCAAATTAAAAAAACTATAAATAAAATCTGGCAATTTCAAATTCATATATTTTTCAGAGTTATTTTTTATTTGATTTCATTAATTCTACTAGTTCATTTTTAAGGTGCTGGTACAGAAACCAAACTAGGAGACTGTTCTAGTCCCATCTTAGGCACGAAAGCTGGCTGGGTAACTAGGCTAGTCACTCTAGCAGCTCAATCTACCTCACAGGGTTGTTGCTGTGGGGAAAATAAGAGGTGAAAGGAATATTATATCTGTTCGCGGCCTTGAATTATAAAGTAATAAAGCCAGCATATCTAATAAAATAAATAAAGAACCTGCCTTGAATTTTTTTAAAAAAGATTATGATCAAGAGTGGTTGCACAAATAAACATATTCAAATATTTTTATTGGCTAAAAACCAATGCTACATTATTATCACTTCTGAACCCTTGCCCTGATGTACATCTAGTCTACAAGTTAAGATTGTTATACTTTGCCATTGGAAGCAGCTCCAAGGAGTATCAGTAGAGTATTATCACAAATCATCAGACCCAGGCTCTGTAATCTAGCATAGTACACTACCTGTTGTGGCTGCTGTTGGCATGGAAACAAATTGGTTACAGGCAACAAGAAGGAAATAAAGAAGGCTCCCTCCAAGATAAGTTTTAAACAATGGTTAAAATGGTGAATTTGGGCATAACTGACAGCTAGAATACTACCGATTAAGTAATGTGACACTTGAAAGTATCCTGGATAAAGTCACTATAGCTTCTCTTTTGGCTTTCCCTATTAAGCTAAACAGATGGTAAATGATCTTACAATTTTCAGTTAGATAAACTCTGGTTCACTACACCTCCAGAATTTTGCAAAATGTACCCAGTGGAGTCCTATAATTAACGTTTCTTATAATTAATGGTTTTTAGAATACCTCTGCTTTGGGTGGTGTTTTCGTGAGCCTATGTGTGTGTGTGTGTATATAAACACACAAATGTTTCATTCCCCTCAAGCATTTGTCTTTCCTGAATGATGGAATCTACCTGATATTTAAATCGGTTTTATTTTATGCTTTCTGCTCTACTAGCCAACTGTAAAATATTGCCTGATTGACCATGTTTGAACTGGAGTCATGAATCCTTACTGTTCCTTGTCGGCAAACTTTCAGGGGGAATGGACAGCAAGATGTTACTGTTCTTATGCTTCCTGGTGTGTAACAAGGCAGTATTCTGCAAATTGGAATTTACAAGCAAGCTGGCCAATCTGTTACCTACCCCCCTTTGATTCTCATATGTCTCTAATCTCCCATGACTAAGCATACCATTGCACACAATCTGACAATCCCTAACACAGCAGATGCAGTTTGGCAGGGGCATCTAACTGTGTGCTAATTAAAGGGCTGATGAAGAACAATGCAAGCCGGCCTGTTCCTCGTGAGAAGTGCTGATCCAAGCCAATTAAGGCTATATACCATACTACACATGGCACATGCCCCCACTTTCCCTTGTAGTGATTGCACTAGAAGCGGGGCAGACCACAACACTAACTTAGATTTTCTTCTTTTACCTCATACTATCCCAATCTCCACTGTTAGCCAGAAGAAAAAGGCTGGGATGAATCAGCAAAATCATTGGAGAAAAGTCCCTTCATTTGGAGAGGGGGAGGGGAGATTTCGAAGAGTTGAGTTTCACTGCTAGTTGCATGTGGTGTAGAGTGATTATAGAAATTGCCCTACTTAAACCAAAATCTGCTCTAGAGTTTAGAGATTTTTCCAGACCATACAGAGGGTGCCATGTGGTAGCCTTGAATATGGCTTGAAAATGCTTGTCTCGGAGTTTATTGGTTTGGAGTTTGCTAGTTGGAACGCTGACTCCATCGCAATGTAAAGGGAAGGGTGAACAGATATATAGGTAGGCCTTAATTTACAGCAGTTCATTTAGTGACCATTTGAAATTACAAAGGCATTGAAAAATTACAATTTTTCACACTTATGGCCTACAACATTCCTGTGATCACATGATTTACATTTGGATGCTTGACAACTTACTTGTACTTATGACAGTTGTAGAGTCCCAGGGTCATGAGATCATTTTTTGCAATCTTCTGACAAGCAAAGTCAATGGGGAAACCAGATTCACTTAACGTTACTAATTTAAGAACTGCAGTGATTCACTTAACAAATGGGGTGAGCAATGTCGTAAAATGGGACAAAACTCACTTAACAAATTTCTCACTTACCAACATAAATTTTGAGCTCAGTTGTGGCCATAACCTGTATTGCCTTTTAGCTTACTTTTTGCCTCTCGGAATGTTATACTTCAGTCTCCACTGGGGGGTGCTCTTGTATTCTGCATTCAGTCCAACACACTGAACTGGGCAATGTTTGGATGTTGAGTGGCATATTTAACATTTTTCTGTTGGAATGGAGATGGGGGTTAAAGGTCGCAATGGGTCAAATACCATAGCAAACTGTGCAATGCTATACTGTATCAAACTTATTGGTAGTTTGGTATTTCTTGTTGTTTCTTGTCTTTGTTTTTTTTCAAACCACATCATGCCTATGTTAGGACACCGATTATTTTGTTTCAAATTTTGAAAAGATGCGTCAATATATACCAGGCACAGTCAGACAGGATACCAAAGTCATAATCACAAGAGGCCCATATACATGATTTAGGGCTAACTGCTTCAATTTTAAGTGTGAACGCAACCCCCTTTCTGGATTTATTTCAGAATTACTTATCATGGGGTCCAGGAAGGGCAGATAAAGGGCCAACCAAAGGTTAGGAAAGGTATGCTAAATGGGTTGTAAGAGAAACCCTTCCTACCGTAGAAGGTGGCTAGATATCACCTGCTTTTCACAACAAATGACAAACTGTTTTTTCACACTCGCATTCAGGACTTAGTTAAACACAGACTGGATCATACCTCTTGTCTATTAGAGATATCACTTTGTGACTATGTTTATCATTCCTTTTAATTAACTTGCTTTAGGGATTCATCTTGTTTTCGTGGATTCTGATTTGCTTTAAGTTCTACAAAATGGGCATTTGAAATAAATATTTCAAATAAACAGAACAATAGCCCTATAAAGACATACATTCAGAAGTCAACTTTACATTCAATATAATCTCATTCCTGGTTTTCTATGGGTTAGGTCACAACTTGGTATACTGTATACCCACATGCAGGCAAGGTTTCTGGCTGTATTTTGATGGTGGCTTCTAGAGCAATCTGCAGGATGACTAAGCTAAGGTGCTTTGGCTCTAGGATCAACTACAGAAAATCCCTTCTGTCTGTTCAAGAATTACAATGTGTATGTCTGTTGCTGCACTTCACATTATTTCAGCTGAACAGCTTGAGTCTGTTTTTTCCTTAAAGCGTAAGTAAGTAAGCCAAACTAAGGCTTCCAAGGAGCTGAATCAAGAGTATAAATACTGTAAGACCATAACATTGTGTATCTCTGAAAGATCCAGTGCTGTCTGGGAATTCTGAAATCCAATCTACTGTCTACTGATAAAAATTGAATAAGGACAACCACACTCACACAGTGGCAAATGATAGAAGATGTTATTGGTACATAGCTCAGTCTTCATCTTATTACTTGTCAATTTCATCTACAGTAGTAACTTTAAGGAATAACAATTTCTATTTGCTCTATGTATTTCCTAGATTTACCGTATTTTTCAGAGTATGAGATGCACTGGAGTATGAGACGCATATTAGTTTTTGGGGACCAAAACAAGAAAAAAAAAATCTTGGTGATTCATGCTCTCATTTGTGCCAAACTTTCTCTCTCTCTCTCTCTCTCTCTCTGCCTTTCTCTCTCTCTCTCTCTGTCGGGGCGGTGAAAAATATTTTTGGCCTCATGTGGCATCTGCATGCCCAGGGAACTCATTCCCCCTTCCCCAAAAGCATTCTAGAGGCCAAAAATGGCTCGGTTTTTTTGGCCAAAACCGGCCATTTTTGTCCATTTTTTTTGCCTCTGGGGGCAGCAGGGAGTGAACAGCAGGGCATGCAGATGCCACAGGATGCAAAAAAAATGGGTGGAAATGGGTCATTTGGGGGCAAAAATGAGTTGTTTTTAGGCAAAAATGGGGCATTTTCACTCGTTTTTTTTCCTGTTCATTCCCCTGTGCCCCAAGAGCCAAAAAACAGATGAAAATGGTTGTTTTTGGCCAAATAAGCCGTTTTTGGCCTCTAGAATGCTTCTGGGAGAGGGGGAGTGAGTTCTCAGGGCATGCAGATGCCCTAGGACATAAAAAAATGAGCGAAAACAACCCATTTTTTGGTCCCCTGAAGCCTCTGCAGCTCACATTTTCAGCCTCCTATACTCAACATTAGGAATATAAGACGCACCCAGATTTTCACCCCCTTTTAGGGAGGAAAAAAGTGCATCTTATACTTCGAAAAATATGGTAACTAAAATTTTGGGAAAAACTGGTTGAGTCATTTGTGTAGGAAACAGTTTTATCTTCATATGTCTCATCACAATATAATATATATAATTATACAAAATTGAACAATCATCATCTAAGATGGCTAAGATTGCTCTATACATTTAGAACACCATTTAATAAACCATGGATTTTGCTTGTCCTATACCCGTTCAAATATGCCAAAAGAAATTCCACTTTTTCTATGTGGAAAAATCAGCCTGATTCCCAGTGAATTGTTTCCTCAGAACTGCCTGCCCAATAACATGGGATATCTACTGTAATACTAAGTGTCCCAGTGCTGAAGCAGAAAATCTATGGCTCAAACTGTATCTGCTACCTTCATTGAGGGGCCACATCAGGATTGTGTTTGACTTTGGGGGGGCAGGGAGGTGTGGTCAGGTTAGGCGTGGCCAGCTCAACATCACTCGTGTCAGGGGCACCTGTGGTGGCCTGAGCACTCTGCCTGTGAAAGCTGCGCGTGGTCCTCCCAAGCTACGTTTTTGCTGGAAGAGGGTTGCAGAAGGCTGTCGCAGCTGAAAGCGGAGGTCGGGGGCGGCCCACATGCGGTCCTCCTGAGCTCCATTTTCACTGGGAGAAACACCTCAGCCCGGTCCTTCACTGTTTCCAGAGTGGCCCCGGGCACCAGATCTAAGCACTTGGTGGGTTGGATCTGGCCGGAGGGCCTTGAGTTTGACACCCCTGTGCTATGCCAGCTTGTAAATCGTCTCTTAATCTACTTGTAGGAAATGTGAGGGTCTTTCAGAAATATTGCCGCCTCGAGTTCCCCTGGAAGGGGTGAAGAGAGGTGGGGTACAAATCTAATACATAAATAAATCTCAACTTTGATTCATCTAACCAGGGGTGTCAAACTGGCAGCCCATGGGCCAGATGTGTCACGCACAGGCCATGACAACTCCAGCTCCATGAAGGGAAAAACATCACAATATGTCACGTGATGCCTTGAGTTTGACACTTGTGGTCTAAATGATGATCGTCAGCAAGAGATTGGGAACTACATCCAAAACATAAGGAATACACCAGGTTGCTCATAATGTTCATTGAAACAATGAGCATGAAGTGCTTTGAAAACTAAAGTGATATAAATGCTAAGCATTAATATTGTTAACAGGTGCCAGATGGAGCAATTTCAGATATTTTCCATGTGGCCACTGGAATGCATAGGTGGGCCTAAAGGCTTTGATGACATATGAAAAAAAATTAATGCACCACATATTTCACAACCTTAACAGGAGGTTAGGCTGGAAGCCAATTTATCATCCCTATTTACCCAAGGCTATTAGAATTCCATGCAGATTTGGTGGAGAAAATAAATTGAGAATATCAAGCTTTGTGTGGCTTCTGAATTTTCACACAGTGTCTTTCTCTTTCTCATGATTGCACATAATAGAATGTGAATTTTATCCAAGGTTTACATAAGGGAAAAGTTTGCACAGGCAGAAATGCTGTGTCTTGCAGGATGTCCCTCCCTCTATCTCTAGGCATATGTTCTTATCCATGGCTCTCTAATGTTCACACAGCCAAAATTATACTTGATTATAACCTGGATCCAGAACAAAGAAAATGCACTGCAAAATATTTGAAGATATCTTGGTTAGATGGGTTGCCTCCATCTGGATCCATTTGCCATCAAAATGGCCACTGGTTAACAGAATGGTTTTTCTCCTCTCTCCCATTAGAGATTTATGAAAGGGTGGGGAGAGAGAAAGCTATGTAGGAACAATTTCAAAAATACTTTTTAACCAAATAGGAATCTGTCTTAATTGAAGCAGCATATTCACCCAAGTGTGCAGAAATGCAATTGTGAGATGGAATTGTCCTTTATAGTTTGGGGGGTGGGGACTGGAAATTTTTCTTTGATCAGATGAGTAAAACGAAAGATTTTGCAAGTTTTCTTGGTAACCAGGCTTTGTCTAGTTCCAAAATAATACAGCATCCACTGCCATATAAAAGAGAGCCTTGGCCAGAGACTGTCACAGGTGTGTTACTCGCTGCTGCCTACTTCTTTCAAGCTTGCACAGCTCAAACCTACAATCTTATTCAGGGCTCTTCCGAATTAATATTAACTACGCACGGCTGTTTTGATGACGACAAGGACATCTCGTCGTCTTAAAGAGGGAGGCGTGTTTTCTTTTTTAATGTTTTAAATCCCCAACGCCACTGGAGCGATGCCGCAAATCAATTCTCTCTAGGTCAAGCAACAGTAGCAAAGCCGCCTGCAGTTACGCGCCGGCCCCGCTTGCCGTAGCCTTCAAAGCGAGCCGTTGAAGGCATTGCTTCGCAGCTCCTCCACGGCTCTAGGCGTGCTGCGTAGCTAGCCAGTGCTTTCCCTTTTCTTTAACAAAACTGTCAGGCAAAAACGGGCAGAAAGATATTGGCTGCAAGGAACTCGGAGGCTCCTCCCAGAGTCTGGATCCCGAGGTTTTTTTGGACGATTTCTTCTAACTCCGTTGCAAAGGCTGGCGAAGGAAACAAGTTACCGCACTGCAAAATTGCGGAGCGGTCTCCGCCTGGAGGAACACCCAGCTCTCTGCTTCTCTCGCCTTTCCTAAAATCTACCTTGGATGGCAATGGTCATAACTAGGGGGCAAGTGGCTTTGGCGATCGGGAAGGGAAAATGCTGACCCTCTGGATTTCTGCGCAAAGAAAGCTAAACGAGATAGAAGACAATGAAGACAAAAAAAGGATCTGAAGCAAAGACATTCTCGCGGACCCTCGTTCTCTTGGTCTGAGGTTTGGTTCGGCTTTTTGGGCTCAAGGATTTTGGGGGAGAGAAAGGGGAACGGGGTGGGGGAAAGCACCTCCGCACAATTGATTTCAGCCGGTGTGGACCTTTATTGGATTTGGAGATTCCCCATTGGATGTAAAATTTCAAGGCATTCTCCCGCGTGCACAAAGATCATCATGAATTCGGTGGCTGGGAATAAAGAGAGAATTGCAGTCACCACCCGAAACAGGAAATATGGGGTAAGTTAGTCCTCGGGTCAGGGCACACAAAGATGCTTGAGAGACTTGTCTGTGGGTTTTGGGTTTTTTACACAAAGGGTAGCCTTGCAAGCGGATCTACGCCGCCTGTTAAGCGGAATGTTTCCAATCAAGGTAGTTGGTATATATCAATCAGGCAGGTGTGCTCCGTTATCAGAAAATTGCGTGAAATAAATCTGGGCAGGTTGCTTTCCTTGGAGCTGCAAGACTCCCGGTGCCTGTAGCGAACTTTTGCAGCCCCCCCCTCCCCCGGTTCCATTTCATTGCTCGAGAGCCTCTTTCGGGTAGCGATTTTTTTCTCCCAATACTTCGGATGCCTTTCCTCCAACGGTAGCTACAGTCAGTCCTGACTCGGACGAAGGAAGTAAAGGGAGGGGGGGAGAGAGAGAGAGAAAGAGAAGAGTTATCACTCATCTGGGCTCCTTGAGAACGTGTATGCATAGGACGCTTCCCCCCTCCCCATTTTCCGCGTGGGGGGGGGAATCGCCCCTAGGTCTCCATGAGTGGAAATCAGGGGAGAGGTGGGGCGTTTTCTCCTGCTTTGGGCTATTGTGACTGCTAAATCTCAATCGGGTCTGATTAATTGATGGATGCACTTGGCTGTCCGCTTGCCCCACCTTAACCTACTCCCCTTTCCTTGTCCGCTCAGGTGAACGACTCCTGCTCCCCCACCAAATCCGCGGCGCCCTTCTCGCCGGAAAGCTGGTACAGGAAAGCTTACGAGGAGTCCCGGTCCAGCAGCCGCCCCGCCCCAGAAGGAGCAGGCTCTGTGGTGGGCTCCTCCGGCACTCCTTCGCCTGGATCGGGAACCTCCTCGCCTGGCTCCTTCACCGGCTCGCCGGGTCCCGCTTCCCCGGGGATCGGCACCAGCTCTCCGGGCTCTTTAGGAGGCTCACCCGGCTTCGGCACGGGCTCGCCGGGTTCCGGCAGCGGAGGAGGCTCCTCCCCGGGCTCCGATCGCGGCGTGTGGTGTGAGAACTGCAACGCCCGCTTGGTGGAGCTGAAGAGACAGGCACTCAAGCTGCTGATCCCGGGGCCCTACAGTCCCAAGGTGAGTGGGGCGGGGACGGGGAAGGGAGGTCGGGCCGCCGCCGCCCTGGCTTAGCTCGTCCCGTCTTGGGCTGGCTGCGCGGAGCGGGAGGAGCCCGGGTCACTCGTGGACACGGCAAGGCTGAAATCAAGGCGTGGGGGGGGGGGAGACTGGACCTCGGTTTTGCAAGAGCAGCCTTGAGCAAACTGATGCGCATTCCAGCTGGGCCGGAGTGCAAGTCGGAACATTTCCGTGAGCTTGAAGATTGAGAAACCGAGTTGACTATTCACGCCAGGTCCGAAGGACCCATTAGCAGATGGTAAAAGCAGTAGGATAGTGGACTCGCAGCCTCTAAGAATGTACTCCATTGAGCACAGGTGGTCCAAAGCGCTTGAAATGTTAGGCATACGTTTCTTTTTTCCTTTATAAATATCCTTTAGGTTTAGGAATTCCTTTAGGAATCCACCTGTGAATCCACATTGCAATGGGGTTTCCATAGATCAAGGGCAGAAGGGTTGTGAACTACAACTCCCAGGGGTGCCAACAAAAGGGAATTTTAATTCTACAGCGACCAGAAATCCATAGGTCTCCTAAGCCCTATCCAGAACCTTAATAGACTTTAGCTGCTATGAATAACTCATATCTATTGCATAAGTGGGTAATTATTGTATGGCCCAAGAGAGAAAGAATTTGCCAGAAATGCTGTCAATATGAAGTGGTGGTGGTTAATCGTGGAATAACCCTGGACAAGTTACCATTTCTCACCGTTTTTTCTTTGAATGGAAACCACACTTTACAAGTTATGCTGATTTGTGGTCTTAATACTTAACAATGGAACCTTCTATTGGCAAGTCTTGCAACTCCATATCTGCAAGAGCTTCAGACTTAAACTTCTTAAATTTTGCCTCTTCCAACAGTTGTGTTTAGTTATTTCCATAATCCTAACAGTATGAATGCTAAGCAGTTAGTTAGATTCCTTTGATCTGTATCATGGGTGTCAAACTTGCGGCCCAGGGGCCAGATACATCTAGCGCTGGCCATGCCTACCCTGTTTTAGCAAAGGGAGGAAAGACGACAGTGTGACACTGCGGGTTTGGCACCCCTGATCCATATAAGTTAAATGATAAAGGACTAAGTTTCATTTAGTCAGTGTGGTTCTGGGTGGAAATTATCTACATAATGCATTTTCCAATATACAACCTAGATGTCAGGAAGGAAAATTCTAAACTGATCTTTTCCTCAACAAACTATCTTCATGTACAGACACCATTTTCTTGATTGAGTATTAATAAGAGTTCATTCTTGCAGTCTGGACTGATGCAGCTGAGACAAGTTACCAACTTAATGAAAAAGATCCATACTTTACTGTCTAGTAAATTCATAGACAACATGTTACAGTAATCATGGCATAACAGCACTTGTGGAACAAAAACCATTGAACATTTGTAAATTTTAACATACAAAATGCATAGAAGAGATATTTATTGAAGCAGTATTTGAGATTTTAAAATGTGTAAATCTGAACAAAAACCATACAATTTGTTCATTACATGGTTTAATATTGTAGGTAGTTTTGTATTTATAAACAATATTCAGTGACGGTTCAAAGTTACAGCGACACTGAAAAATGTGACTTATGACCAGTTTTCACACTTAGAACCATTGCAGGATCCCCATGGTTACATGATCAAAATTTGGGCTCTTGGCAACTGGCATGTATTTATGACAGTTGCACTGGCCCAGGGTCATGTAATCACCATTTGTAACCTTTCCAGCCAGCTTTTGAAAAGAAAGCCAGATTTGCTTAACAACTACATGATTTACTTAACAACCGTGAAAAAAAGGTTGTAAAATGGAGCAAAGCTCACTTAACTGCCTTGCAATGGAAATTTTGGGCTCAATTTCGGTCATAAGTCAAGGACTATTTATCATGACAGAAATGCTTTGCAAGGTGGTCCTATTCACGCCCACTCAGAAGTGTGTTCATTTGGGTTCAGTGGAGGACATCGTTGTTCAGTTGCTTTTGTGAGTTGGAGGATATCATTTTTTAAGGATTGTCCTTCAGTAACTGCTTCTTTCTATTCTTGTAAGGCCATGCTTGTTTTATCAGTGATAATACATAGACACTGTCTTCTGTTGACTGCTTTTCTATAGCCTTTACTTTTACCAGATACCAGGATCTTCTCTCTTTCACTGTAGCTTTGTTTGTAAGGCATTCTGTGAACAAACTGGGTTTACATCATCTGTGTTCCATGATACTCGTTCACAGTCCTTGGTGTTCTTAGCAATTTTTTCCATAATTCAAAGATACATTTTTCTTCAGCTTGTAAAAAAATGTCCAGCTTTCTAAACTGTGTTTGACAATGTGTACTTTTCTTGATGCTATGATTGTGCGTTTTAGTACTTTGTGTACGTCTATCACAGTCTTGCTTACAAGACGTCTCTTTATTTCATGGTTGCTTCCACCGTTCCTATGAGCCTTTCAATCTGGATAATAGGATTGGAGACTTAAATTTTATGTGTGGTATATATCTGTTACGCAGGCTTCTTTTTAATTCATTTTACAGTTAATAATGATCATGATGGCCACTGCGAACATCACTTGCTCATTTCAGCATTTTGCCAGTATGATTTTACACTTTAAAAACAAGCTTAGTTTTATTCTGTAGTTTATTGTCCTATAATTTAGTTTAATAACATTTCTGCCACAATGTCTTTTCTCTAGCAATTTCTCTGTGACACTGACATCATATTTTATCATAATTTCTAATGCAATTAGACAGCCTGACTTTGATAGCATTTTGGGATTTGTTTTTAATTATGAAATGTAGGTTAAGAAGTTTGAAATTAAAAACAAAATTACCAGAGGTTAAGTTAAAGAGGGTGGATATTTGGATTTTTTTTTATTAAAAAGTTTTACAACAAAAAGAAAAAACAATCCCCCCCCCTTTATTTTTTACCCTTACCTTCCC
>JANHGC010005913.1:49113-60603 GCA_027560395.1 Boaedon fuliginosus | reverse complement strand
AGCGTCTCCTGGAGATAATAATAATTATAATAATTTATTAGATTTATACCCCGCCTCTCTTCACCCAAAAGGGGAACTCGATAAAGGGATCGTTCATAGCTTTGGGTTTCCTAGTCTGGTCCCACTTCAAAGGTCTGATAGAAACTGCCAATGAGAATGCAGCAGAGCCCAACACACACAACATGAAGAAGTTTGCCTCCAAAACTGCCTTTAAGGTAGCAAATTATGGGATGTGAAACTTTGGAAACAAAGTTTCTCTTTGCAAGGAGGATTTCCTGTTATTTTTTAATATGTAGCAGAGCATCCTGTTATCTGAAAAGTGTAACAGCTAAGTGCAATGTGTTAGTTAAAACAATCACCAAGAAGCATCCCAGTACTTTTGAGCATTAATGTACGCTAATAGGCATAATTTCCTTTTCTTTTGGTCCTAAAAAGCATACAAAATGCCATTGCATTTTCAATTTCCGGAAAACATAATAAAATAGAATCTCTTCTTCGAATGACCTATTCCCCGAGCGAATCAGGCATAACTCTTTAATGTGGCCAACAAGGACAATAAAGCGTAGACAGTTATTTAATTATGACTATACAAGTGAGTTGTACATTTTGCAAAGCCGCGTATGGTATTTCCTCTTTTAGTGCTGTTTTAAACAAAAACCATTTTTTTTTTTTAAAAAAGGGTTTGATTCATTTAGCATCTGCAGCGACCTGAGACTGTAGAAAAGGTTCTGATTGATCCACTGGTTTTTCTTCCCAGTTCTGTGGGGGGGGAAAGTCTCTTGGTTTTCCCATTTTTAGCAGCCAGGATCTTTTTTTTTTTTTTTTAAATATTTTATTGGTTTTCTTTAGAATTAATAAAAATAAAGAGTATAGAAGTACAGAATTTAAAAATAGAAAATAGAAAAAAGAAATATAAGTTAAAAGAGAAGATAAAATTAAAAATTAAAAATTAAAAAAGAAAAAAGAAAAATGGGGTACACATTTTTTTTTCATGCTTTGTGGATCAAAATGCATTAACAAAATTCATCATATTTATTAATACAATGTATATTTAAAAGGTTTAATATTCATCACATTTTTATGTAATATTAATCTAGGAATTTAAAACTATCTGTTCATTTATTTTAAAAATTTATCTCAAAACATTTTATTTATATCAAATATTTGTCTCTGTCTCAATATTAAAGTAATAGAATAGTAAAAGAAGAAGAAGAGAGAAGAAAACCTTCCAAGAGCCATTCTATCACCCCGCCTCCTTAGTCTCTTTCTTCTTTTTTTCAAAAAATTCCCCTTGAGTTTTTTTTTTCTTCATGTTGCCTCTCGCGTTGTTTCCTTTACTCGTTCCGGACTGTCCCTCAGGTGATCTTTTTCTTTTAACTGCTTCTTCTCCTTTGGTCGCTTTTTTAGGTAGGTCAAATCCAAAATTTACCAGAGTCTTTTGTTGCATGTCTGCCCTTTTCTTCCCCTCTCTCCCCTCAATTGGACTCTTGTAATCGCTCCATTTTATTTTCAGCGTCTCCACACGTTGCTCCTCCTCTCCCCCTGCCAGCTCCTTCATATCGTTTCTTAACTCCTTCCAGTCCATTTTTAACTCCGATAGCATATCTTTTGTGCCTTTTTTAAGTTCCTGGAGAAGTTCCTCTAAATCATCAACTCCTTTCTCCAATTTACGCCAAGCATCCGGGGAGTTCATCATCTCTCCACCCCCACTTTTTATGTTCGTCGCCATTTTAGGTCTGCCAAATTATTATTTGTTTGTTTGCCCTTTTCTTTTTAAATTTGTCTGTTAAGCAGTCCAAAAGCTTCAAGATGTCCAAATGCAGTTAATAAATGTCCCAGTATCAATTGAAAGTTTTTGTCTTTACCTTCGGGTTTCTCCGGCAATTAATGCAGCTTTGTCACCGCGAGAGCCCTCGGTGTTCTCCTCACCAGTCTCTTTTGTTTTGGTAATCACTCCGCCTTATAAATATTCATCAGTTCGTTGCTCAATTATCATTGGCTCTTATCAGGCATCAATCTCTTAACTTAACTTAACCTCTTAACTTCCAATCCTTTCTCCACACACACGATGTTACCAGTCTTACTTCAATCTCCTTGTGGTCGCTCTGAACTTATGGCGGCAAGCCGCTTTTTCCCTCAGCCAGTATGGAGCTAAGGTACAGGGCGAGAAAGAGACGGCACACTCTTCTCGGATCCTGACCAGACGTCCTTTTTCCCCTGACCACTTCGAGATCAGGGTTTGGCCCCTCCGGGCCCCTGGCAAAAGGGAATTTCGGGAGCTTCCACGGAGCCCCGTGAAAAGCTCGACCGATCCCGTTCCGACGCAGACCACGCCCCCCTCCAGTGCTGATTTATTAAGTGAGCTGATGATGGCCTCCACTGCATCCATGCCACAAAAGATAAATGTGCATCAGATTCTACTGTGAATCAAAGGAAATGTGTTCAAAGGACTGCATAAATAAACAAAACTTCTATAAAGTTTTGAAACTTTTTAATGGTATTTTGTGCATGCCATTTTATTAAAATTAAGGAAACAAAAAAAACCCAAATATGAACTATTTCATTTTCCCGATTTTCAGTTTTGTTTAAATTTTGCAGAGCAAATCTCTCATACTAATTCAAGCATTACCAATAGTATTGATGCCTCCAATGTCAACAGCATTGTTTCGGAGCTTGAAGGCTACTTAACTGCAGAAACAATAGCACCATCTCTTGGACAGTCGATGCTGGAAAGAGTTAGCTTCCTTCTAAGCATGCCCCAATCACAAATATATCCAATCTCTAAAAGGTATGTGTCTGTAATGTAAGAAATATGTTTCTGTATAAAATATGTTTCTTGAAATGAATTGTGTTTACAGATATCCTATGATTCTTTTTAAAGTCTTTGAAATGTAATTTTTCATAGTTGTTTTCCAAATATATTTCACATCCTTTTGAGATGGTATAGATGAAAAATTATATTTCTCTCAGGAAATTTAATTTCTATAATTATCTTTATGAACATGTTGATAAACATGTTAACTGAGAAAAGTTTTCATGAAATTATTGTACTTTTAAAAATTGATAACAATAAAAATCGCACAAGTAATTATCTATATTATTATCTCAATAGAATAATAAAAATAGTGGATGTGATTGGATTAAAATTGAAATTCTCAACAACATCCATTAATCTTACCACGCCTACTTTGGCTCTGGCTGTCCTGAAAGTCAACAGTAGCTCTTTTAGCAAAGTTTCTTTTGCTGTTCAACATTCCTCAGATCTTGAGGTAAGCATTTTTTTTTCTTTTTTTAAATTTCTTTTGGGCTTTAAGCAAAACTCTTTGAAATACAAGATTGAGTATGGAATTTCTTAGTAAATCCGAAGTCCCCCAAAGCTAAAGATGTATCAGAACAGCAGATAAATACAACTCTGTTTATATTTTTGCCCATTTTTAATTAGGCATGTGTTTTTTGCAAATCTCATCAGAAACAAACCACATCAAATTAAGTTGGTTTTTAAATAATTAAAAATTAAAAGTATAGGATCTGCACATTGTATGACCTGATGCAGACAGGTGTATTGGTGTACTTAGCAATAGTAGCAATAATATGTAAACCTCTAAATCTGAAAAACCTATGATATGTTTTAATTGCTGCTAGAAAGGAAGTGGAGAGAGAAGTATAGTTAATCACTTTGCAAGAGGAAGCAAATTTTCATGAGTCAGTTCAGTCTAGTAGTTATGACATCAGGCCAGAAACCATGAGACCATGAGTTAAATTCCTGCCAAAGGCAGGAACGGTGTTTTTTTCTCCCTTTCTATTATCCCCCCTGACCCCCCCCCCCCCAACCAGGCTTGTAATGGGAAATACGAGGAAGAAAGAATATTATGTATGTTCCCCAGCTTGGGTTTTTTATAAAAAATAATAAAGATGGGATAAAAATAAGTACAATTATGTGCCTCAAGAATGGATGCTATTGCATTAATTTTGATCTATTATACATAGCACAAAGCATATAGATTCATTATCTACTTTTTGGAAACAATGTATTTTTTTAAAGGCTACTCTTGGAATTGAAGTGCCATCGAAGATTATTGGATCCATTACACTTCCATCATCAATTATGGCAGAATTGTCACCTCAAGATAAGCATATTGCTTCTAGAATTACATTTAACTTCTTTAAAAAAACAACTCCATTCCAGGTACTTTGATAGTTTCAAAGCATGCTTGAAATTTTTAAATATAATCTATTGTTTCTAGGAAGCAACATTATTATACTTAATAAGAATATATATGGTTGCATTTCACAGGATTCTACACTGAAAAATTTGTCTTTGTTCAGCTATGTTATATCATCAACTATTGCTAACCTTTCAGTCAACAACTTGAAGACAAATGTGACTGTCAGACTACAAAATATCAGGCCTAATCAGGTACCCATTTGCACACTATATTTTATTTTCTTATGCTTCATTTCAGAAGTTAATCATTTTAACTATCTGAATATTTAGATATTTTTATTAATGTAGCTGAATAATATTGTGTACAATTTACCTCCTAATTACCATATGTTGTCATTATAATATAGGCATAATATAATATAACATAATATAGGCAGATACGTCCTTTTGAACGGAGGCTGCATATCTGTATTTATACTAATAAAAAAGGTCCATTTTCACTATTTTTTCTTTCCATTACTAAGTAGAGATTTTATAAGCTTCCTTGTATAAGGTTCAAAAGCTGCTTAATGGTTTGCATATTTTGACAATTGTCCAGAACACTCCTACACACTCAGTTCTTCATGATTTATTCTTTGGTATTTTCTGTTGGTAAAAACAGGAATAAATTAGGGTTCTGACTGAGAGAATTCACCTGAGCAAACTCTGTAGCGAGTTTCTGTGGTGTTTTAAAATTCCTTGTAGCACTACAGGAACAGTCTGAAGTGATAGATGTACCTACATCTAAGAAACAAGTGCTGCTTCTTTTTAATATATGAATCATGTGGTATGTAGCTAAATTTATTTTTCTCTTCCAATCAGGAGAATTTGACTTTAAGATGTGCCTTCTGGGATTTCAGTGAAAATGGTATGTTACACAATCATGTGACTTAATTTATGTTACCTAAGCTAGTTAAAAACTATATTGCTTACAATTTGATAATAGAGATATTTTAATATTTGGCAGGTGGCCAAGGCAGTTGGAACTCTGAAGGCTGTGTGGTAAAAGAAAGAACAATGAATGAAACCATCTGTAACTGCAATCACCTGACAAGTTTTGGCATATTACTGGTAATGTTTGTTGTTTGTTGTTACTATCCTGTTTTAAAAAGGAGTTTTAGTTGTGACTCAATGTCTTATCATTACTTGAAGACTGGGTTAGAACAATGCCTTATACTATTTAAGCAAAAGCTGAATAGACACTGTGTGTCTTGAGATTTTCCCAGTGGCTGTAATGTGGGATGGAAAGGGAGAAAAGGCAACTTACTTCACCAGTTGCTGGTTATAATACAGTTTAAAAATATGAAGCTTCTGGATACAGGAATAGGTGGGAAGGCAGAATAGATGGGAAATAGTTCAAATTTATACTTACACTAAATACAGGTAGTTCTCGATTTACAACCACAATTGAGCCCAAAATTTCTGTTGCTAAGTGAAACATTTGTCAAGTGAGTTTTGCCCATTTTATCATTTTTCTTGTCAAAGTGGTTAAGTGAATCACTGCAGTTATTAAGTTAGTAACATGATTGTTAAGTGAATTTGGCTTCCCCATTGACTTTATTTATTTATTTTATTTAGTTATTACATTTTTATGTCACCCAATTCCCAAAGGACTCTGGGCAGCTTACAACATGGATAGCAATTGCACTCAGATGTTACATACTGCTTATCAGAGCTTTACAATACTCCTCAAGCAGTTACAGAGTCAGCTTATTGCTTCCAAACAATCTGGGTCCTCATTTTATCGACCTTTAAAAGGATGGAAGGCTGAGTCAATCTTGAGCCAGGTGGGATTCGATCAAGTCAGCAGAGTCTGCAGTACTGCATTTAACCACTCCTCTTTTTCATCATCTTCATCCTGTTTCTCCACTGTTGTTATTTTGTCATACCCAAGAAAAGACGTCTTCACCTTCCCCAAAGCTCCTCCGTGGCCACAGGTGGTCCAGGGCGGAGGTGATTCCCACGGTGAAGAGCTCTGAGAGGCAGGCCCTCACCCTCTCCACCATGGTGCTGCTGGGGCAGGATGGGTGTGGGGTTCCTGCTGCCCCCTCCCTGCCACTCTGCTGCTTGTTACCTGGCCAGGGCATGGCATAGAGGGTGATGTCCTGGCTGTCAGAGATCTTCCCCATGGGAATCATCTCCGCCCTGGACCACCTGTGGCTGCAGAGGAGCTTTGGGGAAGGTGAAGACGTCTTCTCTTGGGTATGACAAAATAACAACAGTGGAGATGCTAACAACAGTGGAGGCGCTTTGGGGAAGGCAAGAATGCCTTCTGTTGGTGCATGGTGGGGTCCAAAGAGCCCACAAAGGCTCTCCCAAGGGAAAGGGTGGCGGGAAGCAGCTGAGCCCCTCTGAAGTCCACAGGGGTCTACAGCTCCCCTGCATTGCTGGGGCAGGGTGTCCATGGGGCTTCAGGTGCTCCATCCCTGCCACTCAGCTTCCGGCAACTCCAGGCTCAATGGCCTCAGGTACCGGCTGGTCTATCGCAGCAGCAGCACCTTCGGTCAGGGCGGGCAGGCTTTTGCCGCCCTCCAGGCTGGATTCGTAGTCCATGGTCGCGACCGTAGGGGCGGAAGCAGCCTGCAGAGAAGGGGACCGTGAATGTCCCACCCCGATTTCCCAGCTACCTCTTCTGCCCCTGTGGTCGCGACCATGGACTACAAACCCAGGCAGGAGTGTGGCAAAAGCCGGCCAGCCTGACTGAAGGTGCTGCCTCTCCGATAGACCTTCTAGGGGACCTGAGGCCATTAAGGCTGGAGGAGCAGAGGCATGGCAGCTCACTTCTTTCAGAATGCTGGCTCCATTTCAAATCTGGACATGCGCAGTGGAGAATTGCTGCTTGTTAACTGAATGTCGCCTATTTCAAATCTGCACATGCGCAATGGAGAATTGGTGCTTATTTCGTGTTTTCACCCCAAAAAAGGGGTCAAAAAGGACACCTACCCTTTGGAGACCATGGTAGTGCTTTTCTTACTATGCTTTTCTACCTATGTGGCAAGTTTGAGGTAGATTGGTGCAGAACTGAAAGTTTGTATAAAGCAAATACAAACAAACACCTCTCTTTTATAGATATAGATTTGTAAGAGGTTTTCCATACCTTAGAACGGTTTGGGATTTAACACTTATTATGGAAGTTTGTTAATGTCCCTGATTTGTGGTCTATATTCAGGGAATATGACTTTATTCACAAATGTATTCACACTCCAGGATCAAAATTTAAAAGAAAATTATATTGATTATATGCCATCATGTCAACTCTTAGCAACCATGAAGATAGATTTCCTCCATGATGATCTGCTTAGTCTGGCCTTTCAAATCTTCTAATGGTGCAGCAAGCACCATTGTAACAGAGTTTATCCTCTTCTCTTCCACTTTTCCCAACATTTGAGCACTGTCTAGAGAGCTAGATCTTCACATAATGCGTCCGAAGTAGATTAATTTGAGCCTGATACCGAGTTGAAAAACGATATTTTAACACATCAAATATAAAAATAAAAGATAAACCTAACAGAAAGCCTGAAGCAAATAATGGTTTAAAGAAAGTACCAGATAATTTCTGCTAGCCAAGATTATTGTTAAAAAATAGCAACCATCTGGAAACAGCTGGACTCAGATCCCATAGGACAAAAAAAAAAAGATAATCTTGTTTTCGGGAGCAATTAAGGATTTTAAATTTAAAAACCTTGGAAAAATTATGTCCTTCATTTAAAGTATATAGGGCATTTGAGAAGTACATGGGAAATGGATTCATCTACTATATGAAGACATATGTGAGTGTGTTTTTTTAGTAGGGGATAGTGATGTGCCACCAGTTGTTGCCCATATAAGTAATTCATTGATCTGGAGAAAAATGAAAAATCTCCTATAATGTGAAACAGGTGAAATGTTATAAAAAATATCTGGAAATGGAACAAGAGAAAGTGATTTCTAAGATATAATAAAGGCAGGAAATGGTGGTTCTATCTCTTTGGATGTATAAATCCCAGATTTTCCACTAAAGGGTAACTATGGCTTTATCAAGAGTATAAAACCTGCTAATGCTGGAAAAGAAAAGCTGCCATAAACCAGAACAATAATGATTTGTCTTTTTAGGGAAGAATCATACCTATATAGCCAGATGAATGGACCAAAGACATTCCCAAAGAATTTGTTTCAACTAATATCTAGGTTGACAGACCTGGACAGACTAGATTCTCAGAAGAATGAGCCTAATTCTGGTCAAATGGGTGAGTAAAAGATAGAATAAGGAATCTGGCTTTTAAAAACTTGGATTTGATGGCTTCTAATCTAGAAGCTTCCTTATAAATATATAACCAGATGCCATACAGCATTAAGGCCAGTACTTTATCCTTGAATACTTTGACAAGTGCTGTTACATAGTTGGAACCATGTTGAACATGTATATTTAAGGTTTGCAAAAGATGCTTAGGGGGCTCTTATCTTTTGCTTGATTGATCTAGTGAGAAGATAATTGAAAGTGGATGCCTGCATATGTTACTTAAAGGTCATGACTTCCGCTGTAGGTCTACAGTCAATCCTCCAGCTAATAGGGGCCTTGAAATGCTTTCTGGAAAATATTAAGACCTTTGTTGTAGAGTAATTGATATTAAGATGTTTCCTAAAGAAACAGGAAGACAATTCCTGTATCTCCTGTTTGTGGAAACAGGGCAATTATTATGGTTGGTGCACAATAGTTTCTTGAGATGTAAAAGAGATGGTGGAAGATTTATACTACCAGGCTCTCACCTTGGAGTAAAAAATTGGCCCATGCCTGCATTGTCCACTCAACAATATTGTCCTAGCTAGTCAAGATTTGTGAGCCAGCAGTACTGTCCAGTCTGACTGCCTTAGGGTCTTGATCCCCAGGTGACTAGAGTCTAAGGCAGAGGTCTCCAAACTTGGCAATTTAAGATTTGTGGAATTCTGGAAGTGGAAGTCCATAAGTCCAGTTGCCAAGTTTGGAGACCTCTGGTCTAAGGTCTCACGCAAAGAGAGAGGGAGGCTCCAAGATGGCCATTTTCTTATGTGACCAATCAAGCACCACCAGCAAGCACAACTAACACAACCTGGTTTGCCATCACTGTCAGCTTGCTCCTGTTCCCACTGCTGCTAATCACCTGTCTAATAGGAATCTCCCTCTCCTAGCCAAGGAACTGTTGCCACAGGCTGCAGCCCTTCAGTCTAATAACTTTACATGTAACTCAGGTAATTTCAGAGGAGAGGACAAAACCATTCTGCAGTCTTCCCTGCTGTGTTTCTTTTTTAAAATTTATTTATTTATTTATTTATTTATTTATTTATTTATTTATTTATCTATCCACTATTATATAAACCGTTATTATTTTTACAAATAATTCAATGTGGCTATCATACTTTCCTCCTCCTATTTGTCCCTCAATAACCCTGTGAAATGAGTTGTGCTGAGAGAGGGACTGGCCCAAGATCACCCAGACGGCTTTCATGCCTAAACCTGGACTAGACTAGAACTCACAGTTTTGTTTTCTAGCCTAAGTGGTGAGCAACTGGCTCTCCTGTTGCTATTCCTTCAGGAAGTTACACACACACACACACACACACACACACACACACACACACACACACCAGTCATCAGTTGAACAAAAAGCATCCATGCTTTCTTCAGGATCACTGTGTTGCTTTCAATTCCATGCAGCAGAGAGACTGTCACTAGCTAGCACTCTGGAACTTTGCCATCTCAGAAAATCCCAAAAAGCAGCCATGCCTCCCACCACCATGCCAGGCTTTGTTCCCTCTATGCTGCTTCCAACACTCCAACTCTCCTAGCTCTGGGCTCTCCCAATTCACCAAACCATTCAAAGACCTGTTACTGGTTCGAGGTCTTTGAATGGTTTGGCGAACCCTATATACACTTCCATATACTCTCCATGTTAGAGTATAAATCCCCAAATAGGTAAACACGCAACTCCTGTGCCCATCTTGGTGCCACCCTGAAAAAAAAGCAATATGTATGTTTTCTTTATTAGGTTTTTGATGACAATTATAAATGCATCTCCTAAAATAAATTATGAAGACAGTATTTCAGAAAGCTGATCCTCGTACTTACTTTTATAGCTAGGATACATTATACAATTAGTCTAGTAAGATACAGAGAGATTGTGATGTGTGTGCATGCATTCTTTTTTGCAGTGTATCATTTTTTTTCTAGTGGGAAGGACTGGAGAAAGCTTGCCATCCAATATATTATTCTACCCTTACATAGCACTAAGAGAATCCAACTAACTTCTTTCTTGTTGTCTCCTGCCCCTTTCAAACAGAGAGCACCCTAAATATTAAACTTTTAGAATATTAATTATAAAACAACACTTTCCACTCCAACTGTAATTGACAGATGTTGTGTAATACTTGTAACAAATTGTGTAAATCAGAATCTTTACTACTCTGTTCATTTTTAAATAGCAAACATATGTCACTATTTTCTCAGCAAGGTTTTCAATACATCTTACAGGAATGGGAATCAAAATTAACTGTTTTAAAACTCATCCATGAAAAATAATGAATAAGTAACACATTCAATCCTATAGCCAATTTTACTCACTGAAGGTTTGTTTCAATAGATATTCAGACCTGGTTTTAAACATCAGTACTAACTCAATCTCCCCACTCACCCCAAGAAATGGTCCCTTCTCTGTATTATTTTGCTATAAATAATGCAGAAAAAAATTGCATGTTAGGGTAGTTTATTGGAATGACCAAGTATGGCCAAGTAGTTTATTGGTATGACCAAGACATCTTTGTGCTGAGTTAATCTATAACAGGGCTTTTAAACTCCCAGCCCATGGGCCGGATGCGTCACATGCTTGCCATGCCCACGCCTGGTTTAGCAAAGGGGGGAAAAGTCCCAATACATCATGTGACGCTACATGATGATGTGAGTTTGACACCCCTCATCTCTACTAACATCTACATATGCTTTAATATATATTATTGTATTATTCAACGTTCTTTATTCCTGTATAAATGAGTTTTTAACAGATGGATTTATCCCTACCAGATCCAGTTTTATAACTCCGCCTGGAAACTTCTGGTTGATTCCCAGAGAAATCTAAGCACTGTGCACATATACAGAAGACTAAACAGAAACTGAAATACTCAGGGTAAGTTAAGATTAATACTTAAAAAAGAATAGACCATAGATATGATGGCTCTGAATCATAGACAAATTAGTAATTAATATGCACCAAAGACAAATTCCTTGTGTGTCCAATCACACTTGGCCAATAAAGAGTTCTATTCTATTCTATTCTATT
>JANHGC010005913.1:31139-43761 GCA_027560395.1 Boaedon fuliginosus | reverse complement strand
TGTTTATTTATTTATTTAAATTTATACCCTGCCTCATTTCCCCAGTCAGAGGACTTGAGGCAGTTTACAACAATAAAATCACAATATTCACAATAAAAAAGAAAACAACCCACAACCACATTCATCCAAGGAGGGGCACATTAATTCCAGGCCTTCTGCCAAAGACAGGTTTTTGTTGCTTTATGGAAGGCCAGTAAGTTGGGGATGGTCCTGATCTCTACAGTGAGCTAGTTTTTAATTATTTATGTATTTTGTTTGTTGAATATAATCTCTGTCTGTCTTATTTTAATCCCACCCATTTTCCCTTTGAACATTTTATTTTTTCAAATTACACCTCCTTTTTAATTGGAGCTTTTAGTCCAGAAATAACGAATAACCTCCATTCACTCCTGTAAGTGTATGGTATGGAAATAATAGTTGGACCCTTGTATAAAGTATTTCAAGGCCTCTGAGTCTTCAGATAAGATTGCAAAGAGTTATCAAATGGCTTCCTCTTTGAAGTGTTTGAAACAACAGAATTGACTTACTCTCAGTAACATTACACACACACACACACACACACACACCATCTTGAAGTATATAGATCAGCCTTCAATAAATTGCATGCCAACACTCAAGATGGCAGGGGGAGGGGGAATATTAGAGAGAGTAAGTTAATTCTATTGCTTCAAACACTCCAAATGGAAGCCATTTGATAACTGTTTGGAATCTTCTCTGAGGTCTCAGAGGACCTGATGATCAGGGATGGGTTTCTCCTGGATAGCCGCTGCACAGCTGTTGGATCAGAGTATTTGCAGAATACCACGAAGTTTTTGACTGTGATCCCACGCAGGGCACTTTTGACAGACAATCTGGCAGCACGTCCACGAAGCGGGTAACCAGCGAACCGGGAGAAACCCATCCCTGCTGATGATCTATATACAAGTACTACAGAAGCCCTTTTCATCTCTGAGGTATCTCTCAGAAATGGTATTTCTGTATTTGCTTCACGCAATGTTTTTGGCATCCCAGTGTAGTATCAAAGATGTTTATAAGGCAATCTAGGATCATGCATCAATACATAACTTACAGAAGAGATGACATTACTTTCATAAAAACACTCTGGGGAAAAACAAAATATAGAGGGAAATGTATGAGCAGGGAAAAAAGACTGCGGTGTGCCAAGATTATTATATGCCTAAGTGAAGAATGGAAAACAATGCATTGGGTGCTGCCCAGAGTTGCTTATAAGACTGAAAACTGTATAAATGTTTTAAATAAACAAATATCCCAAACATTGATGAGTCCTACTGTAAGCTTTAAAATTATGACTGCCAGGTGCTATTTCATTATGCTTGTTCATTTAAAGTATCAATGTCACACAGGAGAGAAAAATGTAGAAAAATGATTCTGCAAATGTGAAAAACATGCAAGTAAATTAAAATTCTTCCATACAGCAGTCGGAAAAGAATCTCCACCTGTGATCAAGAATGCCAGAATTGGAGGGTCACAGCCAAAAAGATACAGTCAGATACTGCTGACTTGCAGTATTTAATGAGGGAAACAGAACCAAAGCAGGACTGTGGAGACTTGAAAGCCAGTCTTCTTTTCATATGGAAAATTTGTTATATATCCAATGCTTCCTCAAACATGCTTAAAACAATAGAAAATATAAAATGATAATTCATTCTTATTGGCATGATCAATACAAAAATCTGGCATTCTGAAGTACTATTAACTGACTCAAAGGAACTCAATTAA
Source organism: Boaedon fuliginosus (assembly GCA_027560395.1). Taxonomy (NCBI): domain Eukaryota; kingdom Metazoa; phylum Chordata; class Lepidosauria; order Squamata; family Lamprophiidae; genus Boaedon; species Boaedon fuliginosus. The sequence continues at coordinate 42,021 of JANHGC010005913.1, read as the reverse complement.
TATTATTAAGGCTAATTGCTTGGTTATGATTACTGGTGCTCCAAACCAATACAATTATTAATAGTTATGTTTGGTGCCTTAAAAGTTATGAGGAATAAATGAAAACTCAATACAGGCAGAATACTATCATTGAAAGGAGTCTGATTAGCTGCAAGAAGGAGGTGCCTCTATTAATACGACAAAAGCAGTAACAAAATGGTATTTTTTGCATATGTGTTACCACCACTGGGACAAAGTGTTATAAATACAAGTCTATTGGCAAGCACTGTATGCTAACAATCAGATTGCTTTCAAAATGATAATAATGCTAATTCTTTCTCATGCAGCTTGAATGGCACACTAGTGAAAAGGGAAGAAAAAATTCCTTGATTTTTCAAATAATATAAAACTTATCTGTGAATAATTTCAGTTGGCTAATTTCCTACTGTATGGTTCACCTCTTCATGTTAAAAGTAGAGAGTGACAATAGGATCCCCATATTGGCCTGCTGGAGAATCTATCATCACAAGATTCCAACTGGTATAAAATTCTCCAGAAAGACAAGAAATTAAAACTTGGGTATGTCTGTCTAGAATAGACTGTAAGTGAGCTCCAAGGAGAAGGCTGTCCAGTTTGGATCTGAAAAAGCAAGACAAGTATAAAGAACTATCTGACATCTGTACAAAATGCTAGAAGAACATTTTTGTATTTGATAGTACAGTAGGTTATCTTCCTACCCACTCATCCTTCCAGCCAGGCAGTGTCTGAATCTGAATACACATTCAGATGGGCAAGATTTTTTATTTTTTTTTATTTTTTGGCATACAAAGACAGATTTCCCCCTGCTCTCACTTCACTTCTGGAGAGGAAAAAGGTCTCTTAAAAAAAAAAAGACAAATGGAACAAGAGGCTTCTGTTCCTGGATGGGCAAAAAAGACTGATCAAAGACTGGAACTATATCAGGAACTGGAGGAGGTTAGGTGAAATAAAAACACACCACATGGCTTCAGGATTTAGTTGATCTCCAAGGAAAAATTAACTACTCTAGACAGACATTACACACATTTAAATTTCTTTTCTCTCTGTGCTAGAGGGCTGATTTCACTTAATCCTTTTTCTCTGCATTGGTAGCTCATAGAAATGGAAAGCCATTATTTTCCTGAGATCCCTAGTTATACTAAACTATCTGTGGTCTAACAAGATATTGTTAACCTCTTATGAGCTTATTTCTTAAAAGGAGGCTGGCAGGGCTGAAACCAATAGTCTTTATGCCATAGTACAAAGCTGGGAAATTGTTGTTTTTATTAAACTTTGTGTTTGAAAGAATAGAGGCAGGTTGTATTATAAATATTTTCATTTAAAAAACCCTTTTTTAATCATGGATAAAATAGTTTAGATTATAAACATTCTAATTTTCTCACAATCTTAATTATGTCCAATCATCCTGGACATAAACTATTTCAACTTCTCCTCTCAGGACACCACTGTAGGACATTGCATGCCAAAACAACTAGACATAAGACAGTTTTCCTCCCGTGCCATCACTCTAATTCTCATGGCAATGTCTTAGGCCTAAATATATTTATCCATGTAGTAGGCTGTATTGATATTATCCTTCTTATCTTCTCATCTTTCTCATCTCATTTCTCATCTTTTCTCATCTTTTCATCTTTCCAATATTTTTTCCTATTTGTATCTGACAGTTTATCACTTGTTGGATTGTAACTATGATTTATGACTTATATTTATGACCTATAATTTGTTGTTTGTATGTACACTGAGAGCTTGTGCACTGGAGACATGTTCCTTGTGTTTCCAATCACACTTGGCCAATAAAGAAATCCGATCCAATCTAATCCTAATCTAATCTAATCTAATCTAATCTAATCTAATCTAATCTAATCTAATCTAATCCAGGGTAGAGCCAGGTGAGGTATTCTTGGGAAGATAAGTGGTACTGTATTTTTCAGACTATAGGACAGTTTTTCCACCAAAAAAAGTGGATGGAAATGTCTGTGCGTCTTATAGAATGAATACAGGCATGTTTTTGGCCTCTCAAACCCTCCACCAGTCCCGTTTTTGCCCTCCCTGGCATCCAGAAGCACTCTGCAGGCCAAAAACAGCTCCACCGTTGGCCTTTAAAGTGCTTCTGGACACTGGGAAGAGCAAAAACGGGACCCATGGAGGCCAAAAATGGGCTTATTTTTTGCCTGCATCGTGCTTCTGGGGGCTGGGGAGGCCAAAAACAGGACACATGGTGGTCAAAAACTATTTCCCCCCCTTGTTTTCCTTCTCTAAACCTAGGTGGGTTTTATGGTCCAGTGCATCTTATAGTCCGAAAAATACAGTAACTGAAGTAACTATCAAAGTTACATCAGACAGGAAGTATAGACTTAATGTCTTTGTTTTAAACTTCCAGCTTTTCTCCATAAAAGCCCAGCAGTATCACTACTGGATTATACATTTTTTATTTATTAAATGTATATTCCCTTTTCCCTCCAGGATTTCCAAGTGTTATATATACAGTGCCTGCTTTAGCATAAGGCTCAGGATACTGTGGCTTAGGGTATCAAAGATTCAGGAGTGGCAAGGCTGTCCCTCCTTCTGAAAGCAAAACCTTTTCTAAAAACAGAAATCTTTGCATCAGCAGTAGGCGGCATCAAGTGTCAATGTGCCCTTAGAGGTTCATATATCCTTTAGCTTGCATCACATATAGTGCATAGTTCTCCCATCTTCAAAGTATCAATTTTCACCAACAACAACCCTGTAACATAGGTTGGGCTGAGAGAAAGGCTATCTCAAAGACACTCAGTGGGCTTCCATGGTTGAGGATGGACTTGACCTGGGCTTCCCCAGCTCTAGGCCAACCCTTTCAACCCCTATATTGCAGTGGTTCTCCAGGATATATTATATGAGAAATTACAATGAAGTTCATACTTTCTAGTATAAAAAAGAAGTTTTGTTGGAGGTCTATATAATATCCTGGTATTTATCCATAAGAATAACATGAATGCATCTCAAGTAGATGACATTCGGAAATATTTTTTTCTGATATGATATAGATGATATTGATACAAATGTTTCTTCATTTATCTGCCTAATCACTTGAAAACCATCAATTTTGGTGATCCCCAAAACCTCCTACCTCCTTCCTATAATTTGTATCCCTTATGTCCTATCCTACACAATAAACCAATGAATAAATTGTATTGCTTAACTATGTTCCCTTTGTAGGGGTATTTACTGCAATTCAGCTTTACTGGATGACCTGATGTTTCATATTATCTAGTATTATTATATGAAGAGAATGAAACACCTATTTTCTTGACACTATTTATAGCTTCTATCTTGCCCCAGTCTACATGCCTTTGTTCCAAGCTCAGATGCTTTCAAATGTGTAACCTTTGGTCTCTGAAGAATTGCTGTAACTCCTTCTTGTTTTTTTCTTCTGAACTTTTCTTATCTCTTCAACAATCTTAAATCTTGACTTCCCAAAAACAGAAAAAGAAATGCCTCATCTTTTCCAGATGTTCTGACCTCAAGGGCATCTCCACAGAATCGTTTTTGATGTGTGATGTCTAGAACTACATGCAGTATTCTAAGTATGATTGTGTTATGCTTCTGTTTAAAAGATTTTTGATCCTGGCAATTTTATTTAGATTCTTTCCTTCTTAATTTTAAAATGGATTTTGTGTTTTTCATAAAGGTAATTCCCCTGTTGCACAGAGTGTATTCACTGAGTTGCACAGAGATCCACTTCTGCGTGTTTCTACTTTCCAACCCCATGGAAAAAGACTAGGTTTTGCTTGTGGGCAACTTTCATCTTACGCCGGATCCTCTGGAAATGTCTGTGACAAAATTCTTAGACTTCCCTAAACATGGCTCATCCTTACTTTCAGATTACTGCTGAACAAATTTAAAAATACCAGTCACAGCACACTTTACACTGTTTGCATTCCTCTGTCACAAGAACCATTTTTTTCTGCTTGATTCTTCATTAGTTTGTTACTGAGCCACGAGAGGACCCTGACTTTCATCCAATGACTATTAACTTTTCTGATAACTGCTAATTGATTTTACTTATTACTCATTTGACAAGGACTACAAGTCTCTTCTTCCTTGTCCTCCTTTTTCTTCTTCATTAGAAGACCTGAAAATAAAATGATTGATTGCAACTATATTGTAATTAAAAACAACTATTTGTAGAAGCAATTATTAATGAAAGGCTGTATGCTCTCTTGTTTCATCAGAAATGGGATTTAAAAATTATGCAGTACCAAACTGCTATTGATATAATATAGGTGATATAATTTTTCTTGGTCACATTCATCCAGAAAGGTGGCATTAACATTTCATTTGACCTCCACAAGTGTTAAGAGAGAAGAAATTTGAAAGAAACATTCACAGTATGCCTTATAATTCTGAAAATGTGTCTAATGCTTTTTATTTAACAAAAATTAAACCTCTTCTATCTTTTGTGTAATCAGTTATGAAAGCAATGCAGATTATATTAAAAGTGAATAATGAGGCTATGGATCAATGCATAGATACTCATTTTTGGCTAGTGGTGTTAGGCAGCTTTAGAGATTTTAGCAAATTGACCAATCTTGTGTTTTGAAGCTGTGTCAATTTCAATAAAATCTGCAAGATGGTACAAGTCAGAGTTAGTTTGAAACTTTGAATTCAGTCCAGTTTAATTAGAAGCATTAGTAAAATGTGACAGAAAATGATCTTAATGATTTTTTTTTACTGATTTTTGTACTTTTTGTATAATTTTGTGATATGGTATAATAGAAATTATTTTTCTGTATTGTTGAAAATACTGATAAATCATGAATAATTTGGCCGTCATGTCTTATAGAAGCATTATTTTGTTCTGCTACCTCTCATGCAGTACTTTAGTTCAAATTCTGCAGAAAATCTGGCCTGAATATTTATTTTTTAAAAATGAGATTGTCTTATTGTCATAAGCATTTTAAGCCCATGGCCACTCCATTTGGGTTAGAGATCTGTTGCTGTGAAGAATGTAGGTGGTTCTTGGCCTAGCTTCCTAGAGCTTTTGATATTATCTGAATGTCTGATGAGGACTTATTAATGAAATACCCCCACAAATTTTGAATGTAGAAGTGCAGAGTTAAAAGTGTGATCAAACAGACTTGCTTGCTTTAACATAAAAATTTAAATTGGAAACTGAAGAGGAACGATGGCAGAATGGCAGGAGATGAGAGGTGTGCTAAATAAAATTACTTTGGATTGGGGCAAATTGAAAGAGGACTTTTCATGTGCTTTAATGATTATTAAAAAAATAATTCCGGGGCTTGTTGCATGAATGGGAGGTGGTGGAGGAGATGATGGAGGCATTAGAATACCTGATCGAAAATAAGGATGATATGGAGAATGCTCCAGTGAATGGTGATCTAAATAAAATGGCACAGATGGAAAAGAAAGAGGAAGTGGATGTATGGCCCAGACGCATGCGCAGGAGGCAAAAAGGGACAAAATTTACAAAAATTACAAGAAAGGAAAAGAAGAAGGAAAAATGCTGATGAAACGAATTGATGTACAATTGGAGAGACAACAGATGAGAAGCAAGCAAGTTCCAGAGCGAGTGGATGGTGGAAAAGGAGGAGTCCGAAAATGGGAGCTGAGAAGGGAGACTGTGAGATTTAAGAGAAAGGTGTTAATGAAAAGGAAACTAAGGGACAATGGGTAATGGCTATCAATGGGAGAAAACAATGATTTATATGCCATTTTTTTAGTATAAAATGGTAATTAGATTACATGTCTTATAAATACTAATTGATTATAGATGTTTTGGTGATTTTAGGTAAGGGGGAAAATGTGTATGGGCATTTTTATTTTTATAATGCTACTGTCATGTTGGGTAGGCTGATATTAAAATTGAGTTTGAGAGGGGAAGAGAAGGGAAAGGGTAAAGAAGAAAGAAAAAGGGAGGGGGAAAATCTTTGAAATGTAACCTATAGGAGGAGTAAAATAATTTAAACTTGAAGGAAGAGAATTTTTTAATATTGTACTGTTAAATGAGAAACTTGAAGATTTAGGGATTTTTAAATTATGCTGTTGGTGGGAGAGATTATGGATAAATATGATTAATTACATATGAAAATATATTAAATTCCTTTTTATATTTCTAAAGTAATAAACCTACTGTTAACATTGGTTGAGGAAATGAAAGTATTTTATGACATATATGGTTTGTTATATTGATATATGAATAAGGTAGGACTGGAATGTTATTTGTATAGATAAGAAATGATTTTTCTTTTTCCTTCTTTTTTCTTAAAAAATGGATTGGTGTAGGTGGATTGTGACTAAAACTGATTTAAAATTGATTGAAGATAACCTAAGATACTCATAGTATTGTTTGTTGATATTAGATATGATATTGATGATATGAAGTAATGTGATAATGTGATGAGAATATTTTTGAACAAATTGTAATAACTGGATTAGATATCCTGAAATACCTTGGTTCGACTATAAGATATGTTTGTAAAAGAAAAAAAAGAAAAAACTTTATTAAAAAAAGAAATGTCTGGTATATGAACTGCGTGACATACGTCGTGTTGGTGCAGGCAAGCCCCATTACAAATGCCTTCTTGTGGAGTACTGTGAAGCCATTACCATGGCAACTCCACTGCGCTGTAGGCTGTATCTTCATGGAATACACACCCCGAGGGGTCAGAACCAGAGATGGTATCCATCCAGTTCCGACAGGTTCCGGAGAACTTGGGTGTCCTGCTGGATCCACAGCTGCAATTGGAACATCATTTGGCAGCTATGGCCAGGGGGGCTTTTGCTCAGGTTCACCTAGTGTAGCAATTGCGCCCCATCCTGGACCGAGAGGCTCTCCTCACAGTCACCCATGCCCTTATCACCTTGAGGTTAGACTATTGCAATGCCCTCTATATGGGGCTACCTCTGAAGAACATTCAGAAGCTTCAACTGGTCCAGAATGCAGCCATGTGAGCAATTATGGATGTACTTTAGTATACCCATATAACTCCACTCTTGCGTGAGCTGCACTCGCTCCCAGTGGGCTTCTGGGTGTAATTCAAGGCACTGGTTATGACCTTTAAAGCCCTACATGGCTTAGGACTGGGGGTTTTTCAAGATAGCCTCCTACCATCGTATGCCTCCCAGTGCCCCGTTAGAGGTCAGAGTCTGTCTCCTGCGGATCCCGTCAACTAAAGAATGTTGGCTGATGTCCCCGCAGAGAAGAGCCTTTTCTGTTGCTGCGCCAGCTCTCTGGAATCAACTGCCCCCGGGGATTCGGATCATCCCCGACCTGCTGGCTTTCCGCTGAACTGTTAAACTTGGTTATGCCAACAGGCTTGGGGCTAATGACTCCAGAAAGGGTTTTAATATTATTTATGGATTGTTTCTTAATTTTAACTGCGGTATTTTGTATATTGTTTTAATTGTTGTAAGCAGCCCAGAGTCCTACGGGAGTTGGGCAGCCTATAAATTTAATAAATAAATAAAATAAATAAATAAAATAAAATATTTAATTTATTTGGATTTATAGGAAACTCCGAAGAGACTACCCATCTAAAATTCTTATCCAGCTCTGCATTGCACTGCTTCTTCTAAACCTCATTTTCCTGCTGGATTCCTGGATTGCTCTGTATGAGATCCAGAGTTTGTGCATTTCAGTTGCTGCCTTTCTTCATTATTTTCTTTTGGTTTCTTTCACTTGGATGGGCCTTGAAGCCTTTCACATGTATCTTGCCCTTGTGAAAGTATTCAATACATATGTTAGGAAATATATTCTAAAGTTCTGCATTATTGGCTGGGGTAAGTATATATGTTTTTTTCTGAATTTATATTTGTAAACTCTATTGTGTACTTTTATTTATTCCAGTGGGCAAGGACTATCAATATGGAGAAGTTATGGACAGTTAAGTTTCATGAAGACTAGCTTTAGCCTCATGGGTTTTATTGGGTCTGTTTTATGCATCACTATATACTGTTGTATACTATATATATTGTTGGTTTTAGTAGATTCATGAAAACATTTGGTTTTGAGATACATTATTTACCTTTACAAGTCACTTTCCCTCCCAGTTTATTTTATCACCCAATGCAAAGAAAATACATATATATCATAATAATATTTAACAGCTTATAATACTAGCATTATTATACATTAAATACCTTATATAAAAACTCATGGTATTTCTTATGCTTCCTACTTTGAAAAGGCTAAATTTATATCATTTATTTTAGGTAAAATAAGTGAATATTCATATTAGCCTCCCATCACATTTTTGAGTTTTCAAATTTTACCTGCTGCAATTTGTGTTTGTCCATTACATTTATGAGTGTTACTTCTATGCAGGGGAGACAGACCAAACTATATACCAAGCTATTGAAAGCATTCTGTATCCTAGGTAACAGTCCTGTAAAGGTCCAGCAAATAAGATTACTGTTAATAGACATCAATTTAGATGTCTTAAAAGGAAGTTTTTTTTAATACTCAAAGGAAATTTTTAATTAGTTCCTATATGATTCAAATGGAGGGATATTTGTATATTGCTAACTAGTGTGCACTCTTGGAAAAAGGCCCATATAAGTGACAGCTATGTCTTGTAGATTTCAAAACATCATCCTACCTATAAAATATTCAGATTTATAGGATAGATTGAGATAGTGAAATGAAATGCTCTGAACTTTTGAAATCCACTAGGAAAAATCTTTTCTGTTTCTTGAAAATCCCACTGCCAATTCTTAAATAGTTTATACTTGTTTATTGGTTCAATTTATTACAGCCACATTTTTCTCAAGGTATTGTTTGATCTTTCAGGATTACCAGCTATAGTAGTAACCATTGTACTAATAGTATCTCCATATAACTATGGGCTTGGATCATATGGAAAATTTCCCAATGGCTCATCTGATGAATTGTAAGTAAAACGTAGGGAATAATCTAAAACATCTAAAAAATGTTTCTTTACTTATCAAGCTTGCTGCTATATAGCCACTCTCCATAGTCATTCTAGAAATTCAGTCTTGGTCTGGGAACACCATATTATTATTGTTGCTACAGCTGTTGCAAAAAGAATGAACAGAGACAACAAGCAATTTTCCAATGAGCAATAATGGAGGGACAAACTTGACCTTAGCACCCCTGCTGTTCCTTTCCTTGACTTTCACTGTATTTGTTTTATTTTTATTTTTATTAAATTTTTTTCAAATTTGTAGGCTACCCAATCCATGGGATGCAGAGCAGCTCACAACAATAATATTTTTTGCAGTGAAAACATGAAAAAATAGTACATGCCATTAGCTACAAAACTACTTAGAAGCATGCCATAGGGACATTGTGATACTGGGAAGGGAAAAGATCAGGGAAGCAGAGACAGATGGAGGTTTCCATCAATGAAAAATTGGCTCCTCCTCGAGATTACCAAAGCTCCAGTATCACAAATTGCAAAATGAGGGTTTTATTGTTTGAGCTGTACCCCAACTGATCTGGAGAAAAATGATCAGCTATCCAACAGAAACAATGGCTTCTTGCTAAGTTACCAATCCAGGACAAAACCAAAGGTCATGAAGTTCCCTCTATGGTATTACCAACAATAAACAAAAAACACAATATAGTGACAATTCCTCTATCACATATGTGTATAAAAACAAAAAGATAAAATTTAAATAAGGCTTACCTTGAATATTAAAAAAGGTTTTATTGTAGTTATGATTAATGAGTTACAATAATGGATCAAATTGAACATTAAATCAGGTAAACAGTCTGATAAGCTAGATATTATATCTTTTAAGGAATGCATATTGTCTACTTATTAATTTCAGTTAATTTCAGTTAATGGGTCTAGTTAGCTGACTTACTGGATCTAAATTTTGGCTTCTTGGTTTTCAAAATATGTATATATAATTGATGTATACCTTATTTTTTTGTATTTTAGCTGCTGGATTAAGAATGACATTGTATTTTACATCACAGTTGTGGGATACTTCTGTACAATATTCTTGCTGAACATCAGTATGTTCATAGTAGTACTGATTCAGCTTTGTAGAATCAAAAAAAAGAAGCAACTTGGTGCCCAGAGGAAAACTAGCATACAAGATCTCAGGAGTGTTGCCGGCCTTACGTTCTTATTGGGAATTACTTGGGGATTTGCCTTTTTTGCATGGGGTCCTGTTAATCTTATTTTTATGTATCTCTTTGCAATTTTTAATACTTTGCAAGGTATGTGATTTAAGTACCTCACAATAGACTGACCTTCTTTACCTGTACAAAAATGAATTATTTCATCCTATTTTACTATTTTGCTTTATCATTGTATAAAATAATTGACCCAATCAATACTTTATAAGTTTTAAACGGCATTATTGTTATATTTAAATAAATCCTTTTGAAAATACATAAATAAGCCAAGCACCGCTTAGCAGTATTGATGTTATAACTAAGGCATTGTTAAAAAGCAAGAAGCTGTGACAGTAAATCTTTGATATTTTGTTATATTGCAAACACTGTCAAAACTATTCATAAATATGAAAACGACTATCTCTGAGGAAGATTTGAAAAAGTCAGTGTGGTAATCACCAGCACAAAATCAAAACCCCATCCCTTTGTCCATATGTCTGAGGTCAAAACATGTACAAAAGGGCTGAGATGTTGATTGTGCAAACCCAGCTGCCACTTTTACTTTTTTTGACACTTCCTCCTTCAGACCCCCCCCCCCATTATGAAATACGTATATTTAGAATCAACAAATGAATGAAACAACTCTCAGGTTAAAAATGCAGAAGAGAATCTGAAGCACCGAAGGCAAAGTTTATTATTTATTTATTTATTTATTTATTGGATTTATATCCTGCCTCTCTTCCCCAATCAGGGGAACTCGAGGCGGTGTACAACAAT
>JANHGC010005913.1:2569-12592 GCA_027560395.1 Boaedon fuliginosus | reverse complement strand
GGAGCTCCACCCCTTCAAGAGTTGATTTTGCCTATCCAAGGGGCGGAGCCCATTCCTACGTCACCGAGCCCGTTATTCCTCCACCGAGAATGGGAGTTCACGGTAAGTGACCAACCCTGATTCTAATCTCCTTTTAACTCTCTCTTTTAGTTCAACCCAATCTCCTAGTAATGCCAATCCAGCTTTATTTAGTCCAAATTTAGTCCAGATCTCTGAATAATAGTCATTCCACATCATAACAGCAACCAATGAAAATACTTTCTCTTCCTACTCACTCTCATGCGTCTGATCCACAATCACCGCTCGTTTCGTGACTCCCAGCCACTCTAAAGGCAGTCTCTTGTCTCTACGTTTCTTGAGGAGTTTTACCTTCGAGGTTAGAAAAGTCCAGCAAAGTTCCGTCGCCCACAATCTTCTTGCTTCCCTCTCAGATGCTTAGTCCCAGCTTCGGGTCAGCCATATCTGGCTGCCATCTCACTCTGCTTGCACTCCGGGGGATCTCAGCGAACGTGCGGAGATCGCGTCCTCCATGCCACACCATCGGCTTCCCCACTCTTTCACAAGCCTCTACAGGGTTCTTGAATGCCCAACACAGACACCAAAACAGAGTAAATCGTCGCTCAAGAGGGAGATTGTTCCATCTCTGCTCCGCCTGCTGTGACATCACATCCCAGAAGTCCCCGGACATGTTATCATTTTGAGATGGCCACAGCTAGCTGCCACTCTTCTAAGAACAGTTTTTGACCCATTATTTGATGAATACTGTCATATCTTCCCTTCAGACTTTTCATTTCAAAGCTAAACATTCCTTCAATCTCTTTTCCTAGTATTTAACTTTCTGATCATTCATATTCTTCATGAACGACAGGTACGGTATACTGATTCTTTTCTCTTCCTGTTGTTTTTAATATATCCTGTTTATCTTGTTTATTTCCTATACTCAGAGTGCTAGGATATAGCCCTTAACTTAAACCTACTCTAGAATTGATTCCACATAGCACCACTCTCACTTCCTTCTAAAGTGAGATAATTCTTCTTCTCAGGGTTTTTATCTCCAATCCCCACAGATTACATTGAAAGCCCCCTTGATCAGGCTCACTGTGCACTGAAATAAGATTTATTATTTGCCATAAGATGCATCTTATTCTATGCTGACATTCATTGGACTGTTGAGATCGTGTTCCTAGAAATGAAATCTGTCCTATTGACACAATTCACTTGCAAGATTATTTTTCTCTCACTTTAAGCACATTATTCTTTCTCTTTCCAGAGTTCTTGAAATTAGAGGGATAGATGACTAGGCCTCTAGAATTCTCAGTTTCTTGTTGTTCTTAAAAGGCTTGATTACTTTACATATAAATGTGGGGTGAAAAATCCATTGGACAAAACTCCTTAGAACCTGGTGATCAATAGGATGTGAATATTAATAGGGGCAGAATGTTTTCTGCAATAAAGTGAAATGGTAACAATAAACTATGCAATTAATATATTTCTAGGATCCAAACAGATTACATTATGATCCTGCTGAGCTCAAGTTATTTGAGAACATAGAATGTGAATGGCCTGTATTCTGGACGTATTTTCTAATTGATGGAGTGTTCAATGATGACAGAATTCAGGTGGGTAAAATAAAACGTTTTGGATCAACTTTAGTGTTTGGTATATTGCTGCCAGAATTTTTCTGGATGAAGGGATAGTAGAAGGATGGGCTCTAAATATGAGTGCAGGTGTGTGCACATGTACACACAGAGACTTGCACTATTTCTACCCCACATACCTGCAGTGAGATCAGGCCTGGTCTCAGTATGCTGGAAAAGAGTTGATTTAGGTGGTCTAGTCTTAAAAAAATCAAGAGAAATCATCTGCAAGTGAAAAAATATTAACACATTAGGCAGCAGAAACCTCAACCTCAACTCTTGCCCTGAGTTTCTAAATGCACCAAGCATAGATGTCACCTTCTTACTCTGAAATACTTCTGATCTGGTTTTGTTGCAAAACCAGACCCTTTGCTCTCTTAAATCTGTTCTCTGGCTCAACATTGGTGAGGACGTATTAAATTAAAGCAATCTTCTTTGACAACCAACAGGTCAGCATTCTCATTGCTAGAATGTTTTCAGGAGAATAAGGTTATTTCTGCACTGTTTAGGTTTTTTCACCCTTTTATTTGAATACAGTTCTTTATTTATTGGATTATATGTCTGATTATCTCACCATTTTCTTTTTCTTTTGTTCACTTTGTTTCGTTTTGTCTCCTAGAAATAGCCCGCATTGTAAAAAGTCTTTTGTATTTCCCAGGTGCAGGAATACAGAGAAGCCTTGGAAGGGATCCTTATTAGAAAAAAGAATGGAATTCTTCTGATGCCAGAACTGTATGCAGTTCCTCCAGATAAGGTCTTCCTACCAAATTGCCTTAATCTGGAAAGAATTCACTTATGACATAAAATGCTCTTCCCTGATTTGTAGATAGGTTATACATAATCTCTCTATAAATCTGATCCAAATTTATCTATTGAATTTTGTGGATATAACAGAGTTGAAGCCCAACTGCATTTTGTGGCTTTGAATAATTTTGCCCTCAAAATAACTGTTTTCCCCCTATTGAATATCATATGCTCTGTATAAAATTGAAAAAAAAAATCTGTGGATAAATTAACTTTCCCATAGATAGTGTATTTTACACTTCATACCAAATAACTTTACATGTTCCCCTTGACCGGGGAAGATAGGCGAGTTATGAATCAAATAAATAAATAAATGTTATTTCTTTGTTCATTTATTGGGAGCAAAGATTATAGTGCTGTAAACCTAGTTTTTTTACAGATGTTCAGTCTAAAACCTGCTTGCAATTGCCAAATAAACTCTTGCTAAAAGAGAAGAAACATTCTAGATTTTAGTCACTGACCATCTCAAGTTGTGAATAAATTCACATGAATCAGTGCTCATTCACTGTGTTTGGTCTTCCAGGCGAGTGAAGAGTATGACAATCCTCACACGGTGGATCGTGTTCCAGCAGGGAAACTTCCTCATCTTTGGGGCCAGTCATTATATATTCTTTCTGCCCTTCTAGCAGAGGTAAATCCTTTTTTATACAATTTGTCTGTTTTTTGTTTGTTTTTTTGGTAAATCTCTTTTTTATTCTATCTGTTTTTTCCAACACTTTCCACCCCTTTTGTCCTTACCTCTTTTTAGGGATATCTGCAAGTGAGCCAAAATGGTAGACATGACCACAGATTGAGATCCTGCCCTTTTCTTCATGCATAGAATGTTCACATCTGCCATTTTGACCCCCGCTTTGCTCCTCTCAGAGACCTCTGCTCCTTCCGCAGTCAGCAGGCTCGAATATTTCTATAGGTTGGAATTGCTTGTTACGGACTTTTAAAAATAGATGAAGGACCTTATCCATCAAGTTGAGAATTGTACATGGTTTACTGGATACCTGATCTAGTTCTTAATGAATTTGTTATATTTCTGAAGTTTCCATGCTAGTTGGTAACACTATTATCACAACTGAAATCTCATTTCTTCTTTCCTTTCGTTTTAGGGATTTTTGGCTACGGGTGAAATTGATCCATTAAACAGAAGATTTTCAACAGCTTTTAAGCCTGATGTAGTTGTTCAAGGTTGGTAATTATCCATGTGAAATTTAACTCTGTAGAGAAAGGTGGAAAGGGAAATGGTTAGGTTGGTTACTTACTGTGAACCTCCATTCTCTGGGATCTGTGATTGCTATTGGGCTCCGCTCCTCCAATCAGGCAAGTCAGACTTGTTTCTGAGTGCAGCTCCTCCAAGTGTCCCAGACATCAATAGCTGAGTGATAGGCCAGAACTATAATCTGAAACAAAAGAACTGAGACACTTGTGGAAACACCACTCCTCTCCTTGACCAATTATTAACAAGAATAACTGGGTATTACAGATGAAGCGCTGGAAGCCTACAACTTGAGAAAAAAACAACTTGGCAATACCCGAAAACCACAATGGGTAACTACAAGAAAGAAAACCATGTAAGATCCCAGAGTCAGGCTGTGCGGGTGGGGCACCGATCCCATCACGGAGCCCATAGGGAATAGAGGTTCACGGTAAGTAACCAATCTAACCATTCTCCAGTGGGGTCCTCCATGATGGGATCGGTGATTGCTATTGGGAAACAATACCCCAGCTGTGCCTTAAGGGAGGGAGCCATCTGACTCGGGGGTTATCGCTGTCTGGAGTACCCTGCAACCAAAGGCAGTGTCCCTCCTCGCATACCTATCTACCTTGTAATGTTTAATAAAAGTGTGAGGGGTGCTCCAGGAGGCTACCCTGCAAATCTGCTCTAAAGAAGGGCAAGCCCGGTAAGCAGCAGAAGTGGCTGCACCCTTTGTAGACTGGGCCTAAATACCCGGGGGCGGTGGGGAGAACGAAGCCCAGAGACTTATAGGCTTGTACTATAGCTTCTCTAATCCATCTAGAGATGGAAGAGGGGGAAACTTTAAGGCCCCGGTTTCTAAAATTAAATAAAATTTTATATTCGTATTTATACCCCGCCTCTCTTCACCCAAAGGGACTCCATCTTTTTAAAGGGAAAAGTTATATGGGTATAGAAAGAGAAAGCCCATTTGACATCCAGGCAGTGCCACTCCCGTTCCTGAGAAGTGGAAGGGTTAGGGTAAAAGGAAAGGAGAACGGTTTCAGCTGAACGATGGAATAGAGAATTAACTTTGGGGATGAAGGAAGGGTCAGATCGAATCCTGTCCTTGTGGAAACTACACAACTGAGGGGAGAGAGAGAGAGAAAGAGAGAGCAGCAAGCTCGGATACCCTTCTAGATGAAACGATAGCAACTAAGAAGGCGGTTTTGAGAGTAAGCGTC
This sequence comes from Boaedon fuliginosus, assembly GCA_027560395.1. Lineage (NCBI taxonomy): Eukaryota > Metazoa > Chordata > Lepidosauria > Squamata > Lamprophiidae > Boaedon > Boaedon fuliginosus. The sequence goes on along the minus strand of JANHGC010005913.1, from coordinate 7,742 downwards.
TTAAAGGAGCAGGTAGCCAAGGGTTCGAAGGGAGGCTTCAAAAGGCCTTGTAACACTAGAGCGAGGTCCCAAGTAGGGGCTCTAACTACGGGAGGAGGATTGAGGAGGTTGACTCCTTTTAAAAACTTTATAACATGGGGATGAGATGCAAGCTTAGACCCCTTAGGGAAACCTAATATGGATGAAATAGCTGATACTTGATGTTTTAGCGTGGCCGTGCTAAGACTTTTTTCTAGGCCAGAATGAAGGAAGCCAAAAAGGTCCTGGATTCGTAACCTCTCCGGGTCAGGCTGCCAAGTTTTAAGGACTGCAAACCATTTGCATAGGATTGACTAGGTGTAGTTGTATACCCTATTGGTGGAAACCCTGCAGCCTGCCAACAGTCTTTATGACAGGATCCGAGTAACCACAGGCTGTTAATCTGCGCCGCTCAACCTCCATACAGATAAGTGGGGCTGGTCCAGTTGAGCATGGTGAAGGGGCCCCTGAAGAGATTGTCAAGAGGAGGAAGACTCTGAGGGGGGATGAGGGAAAAGTCCATGAGGGCCAAGAACCAAGGTCTGCGGGACCAAAAGGGGGCTATGAGCAGGACCTCTGCTTTTTCCAGTCTGATCTTTTGGATGGCCAGTGGAAGAAGCTTTGTCGGAGGGTAGGCGTACAGGAGGCCTGGAGGCCAAGGTTGGTGAACTGTGTCCGGGCCCTGGGATAGGGGGAAAGTCCCCCTGCTGAAAAATCTGGGAAGTTGCTTGTTGAGGTGGCAGGCAAAGAGATCCATCTGTAGAGGCCAAATTGAAGAAGGTCTCTGAAGACCTGGGGATGGAGGCACCATTCTGCACTGTCCATCTCCTTCCTGCTGAGCCAGTCAGCTGCCATATTTTCCAATCCAGGAATGTACTCTGACCTTATGGATGGAACTCGAGTTTCTGCCCAAAGAAAGATAGACAGAGCTAGGTGTCGAAGCACCTTTGACCTTGTTCCACCTTGTCAGTTTAGGTGGACCTTTGTGCAGATGTTGTCGGTAGATCCTGGCCCCTTATGGAAGGCTCCAGCCTCCTCAGCGCGAGGAAGACCATTCGGAGCTCTAGATAATTGATGCTTTGTCTGGACTCTGACAGAGACCAGAGACCTTGCACCGCAGTGTTGCCGAGATGAGCCCCCCAACCGAGAAGACTGGCATCGGTGTGGATGATGAGGAGATCCTCCACCGTGATGGGGGAGCTCTGGAAAAGTGTCTGAGGGCATAACCACCAATTGAGGTCTAGGTGGGATTTGGGGTCCAGGTAAATTAAGAGATGTTTGTGAGTGTCAATTCTGTCCTGGAACGGTAGGAGATGTTGCAGAGCTTTTGACCGGAATCTTGTCCAGGGGATGATATCGTTGCACGATGTCAACATGGCCAGCAGACTGGTCAGCAAAAGGTTATCTGGTTTGTCCATCTGTAGGACTCTGGTTGCCAAGGTACAAATTTTGGATTGATGTTCTGGGGAAAGAAAAACCTGGTAAGAGGATGAGTCTATGATTGCCCCTAAGTGAAGGATGGATTGAGAGGGCATTAAAGAGCTCTCTTCCCAGTTGACCAACAACCCAAAGGAGATTGGGACTGAAATGGTCTGGTTGAAGTGAGAGTGAGCCCTGTGGAGTGAAGGGGCTCTCACAAGGATGTCGTCCAAGTAGGGAAAGGTTGAGACTCCTTGAAGGTGAAGGAAGGCAATTACTGTTATCAGGATCTTGGAAAACACCTTCAGGGCAGAGGCCAACCCAAAGGGTAGTGCCTTGAATTGGTAATGGGATCCGTCGTAGGAAAACCTGAGGAACCGACGGTGACTGCCATAAAGTCTCCCCTTTGGATGGATCCAAGGATGGAACAAAGAGTTTCCATCTTGAAGTGTGGACAGGTAAGCCAACGGTTGAGCCACTTCAGGTCTAAGATCGATCTTGTGTCCCCAGACTTCTTCAGTACCATGAAAAAATAAGAATATACCCCCAGGACCATTTAGGGGAGGGGATCAATTCGATGGCTGAAATTGCCAGAAGGTGTTGAATCACTGATTGAGTACAGAGATGTTTGAGGAGACATTGGGATCTCTTCACCTGAAGGAACCATTCCCAGAAAATGCGATGAAACTTGAGGGAATAGCCTAGGTGAACTGTGCCCTTTACCCACTTGTCTGTGGTGATGTTTCCCAGTGGCGGGCAAAGAGGGATAGTTGACAGCCTACAGGGGGACAGATGATGCTGGGTAGTCATTGCTGTTGTTTGTTGTTGGACTTGGGTGACAAGGGCCTTGATTGCTGTTGGAACTTAGGTCTGAAGTTCTGTCTCTGTGGCTGCCAAATGGGGCGTTGGCCTCTGGAGAAATTGGTGGAAGATGGCAGGTTAGCAGCTTGGGGACGAAAGGAACAAAAGGAAGGTTGCCTTTGGCGATATGAGGGGGAGACTTTAAACTTGGGCCTCATTAGTAGTATCTTCCTTTTACCTCTGGTCTCTAAGAGGAAGGGATCCAGGTCCTTGCCAAAAAGCTTGGACCCTTGAAAAGGGAGACCAGCTTGCCATGAGCCGAGCTGTCTGTATCCCAATTCCTGAGCCATGTGCTCCTGCAAACAGCTACTCAGGAGGCCCTGGTCCTGGTTGCCAGTTACACTGAATCACTGGTAACGTTGGCTGCGAAGGTGGCAGTGGTGGCTATCTTACATAGTTCAACCTGGGCAGCTGTGGGGAACTCAAACTGTTCTGAGAACTGCTGGCACCAGAGGACCATGGCCCGGCAAGCCAGAGAAGCGGTGTCTGAGACAACTTCAAAGGATCTCCTAGCTGAGACCTCCACCCGCTTATCAAGGGGGTTCTTGGGGAACCCTTCGGAGTCTGAAGGAGGTATAGAGAGTGAACCTAAGGCTGCTATGGGAGCATCTACTACGGTAGGAGAAACCTGGTAGCATGTTCCTCTGAGATTTTATAGAACTTAATGGAGTGGATCCGAGAATCCTTGAGGTGCAAGGGAGAGGGCCATTCCTTGTTAATGAACTTTTGGAAGGATGAAGGTAGAGGAAAATCTGTGAGGTGTTCCTGGGGAACAGGGAACAGCGATCCCACATCATAATCCAAGCGAGGTACAGAGGAAGTGGAAGCCTCCTCTACCTCAGGTCGATGGAAGTCCAGAGTAGGGGCTATATTCCAAAAGAACTTGGGGTAAAATTTGGGGGCAAATAAATGGCCGGATTGCTCATGGGAGGGGAATTCCTCATCAGAAAAGTCCTTCTCTGGGTCAGAAAAGAGATCCTCCTGAGGTGGGGCCCCAGGATTCTCTGCGTCCTCCTCTTCATCCTCAGAGTGTTCAGGGAGGACCAGGGAAGATGAGGCCTGGAAGCTTATGATGTTCTTGGGCAGGGTTGGGGAAGTCCCCAAATCGACTTCCAGCTCAGAAGGTTTGGGACACTTGGACCCTTTCTTCCTAGGGGCCTGTGAAGCCATGAGGGATGCTTGGAAGTCAGAGACGGCTAAGGCTATGCTGGCCAAGACCAATGCCTAGACCATGGTTTGAATAGTGGTAGTTAAATGGGAGGCAGAGTCCCTTGTGCAGCCTGAGGCAAGGAGTCTTGAGAGCAGTGAATCCCAGGATCTTTCTGGATGACCCTTACCCTTCCCCCTTTTGGGATCCCCATCTATAATTAGGGTCTCCTTTTTGGGGGGGGAAGAGGAGAGAGGAGATAGAGCCCACCGCAATACTCCTTTCCATAAAGAAAAAACTCCTCAAGCCCCATAGGCCTTAGGCCCACGATCCCCTTACTAGACGTAGGGCCCCAGTCCCAGTCACTCACGAAAGCTGGGGTGCAAAGAGGAAGGAAAACTCCGAAGCTGAGGCTGAGGGAGCGCTTTGGCTGCCGCTGCTGGAGCAAATAGTCCTTCTGTGGATGGGGGTTGGGGGTGGAATTCTCCAGCGCCCCCCAGGAAGGACTCCGATCTCCAGGCACCTCACGATGCGACTGCTGGAGATACGGAGATACGGGAGCGAGGCATAGCCAATCCTGTGGCGCTCCTGCTGTGCGCTTAGCTGATGTGTGATGTTTGCTGTTTCCTGCCGGAAACTGAAAAGAGACTTCAGCTCGCGCGCGGGCAATTTGAAGTTGCAGATGCATGAACGGCGCTTAGGGGAATAGAACCTTTTCTTCAAAGCCGGGCTGGCCTCCCCTGATTCTTTGGCAAAGTGAGGAGTGGGGTCTAACAACCCCCCAATGTTGCATCTTCTGGGGGAGGGGGCCCTAAGAGTTGGTGGCTGCCCCCTTACCTCTGCCTGCCCACGTAGGGCTACCTGTGGGTAGGGGATGGGGTAGCCGCCTCCATCTCCTGGAGGTCAGAAGAGATCCCCCGCATCTGATCCCTGCAGTCAATGACTGCCTAGGCCTCAGAGCCGCGAGGTGGTGTGAGGGGCGGTACCAGGCCCTGAAAAAAGTGGAGCCAGCTATAGCTGGCTCCCAAAATATAGGATAGAAGTCGCTAGAATAAAGGCCAAGGGAAAATTGGCTCAAGGGAGCCAGGTTTGACCTCTCTATTCTGAGGCAAAATCTGTCTGGGACACTTGGAGGAGCTCCACTCCTCAGAGACAAGTCTGACTTGCCTGATTGGAGGAGCGGAGCCCAATAGCAACACTGATCCATCACGGAGGCCCCCACTGGAGAATATATATAATATTGAAAATTGAATTTTAAAATAAAAAGTTAAGTGTCCTTATTTTATTTATAACTATTTAAGAAACATATTTCAAAGTATTTCCTTAAGTTTAGCCAAAAATTTCACTGACTGTTTTAAGGTGTCAGCATTCCAAGTAACAAATTCCAATCCAATAAACTCTGAGACACACATTCTCTCAAACTTCCATTTTATTAGAGCTGTCATATTGGCACATCTGGGAAAACCCGAATCTGAGAGTTTCGGGTTTTCTTATTGTAATTGAAAACCAAAACCCCACTCCTGGCACCCATCAGTCCATCACATGGTCCAATCACCAGCCATCCCAACTGGAGACATTCCTCCAACCACTCCTAGCCAGGTGCAGGATGACTTATCCTTGACTCAGAAGAAGAATGTTATTGTGTCTAAATTTCAATCTAACTATAATATCCCCCCTCCCAAATTCCCAGGCACTAAAATGTGGCAGCGTGGAAGCTTCTAAATAAAA
>JANHGC010005911.1:12665-32490 GCA_027560395.1 Boaedon fuliginosus | reverse complement strand
CTTCTTCTTCTTCTTCTTCTTCTTCTTCTTCTTCTTCTTCTTCTTCTTCTTCTTCTTCTTCTTCTTCTTCTTCCATGGTTGGTCAGGATGGGAAGATTTAAAACTGCTTCCATACTTTCTCACAAGGGAATTATGTTGATATTTGTTAAAAGTGCTTTTAGGTCTCTGCTTCCACATCCTCTTATTCAGGAGTCATTCTCCATAAACTATGGTGGGACTTCTGCGTGCATGTAACGTAATAAAGACTATTGGTCTTCTCACTCTCTTGAGGTGGGCTGAAATCAGAATGGATGGAAGAGACCCCAATTTAAATGGGGGTGGGGTGGGGGTATATTCATGTTGCCAACTAAGTTACTTTGAAGTGTCCAGAACAATTGCAATTAGGGAAAGAAATCCTTGGCCTTTTCCCCCCCAATAAAACAATTAGAAATTTCAATAGAACAGATATAGGGATTAAGTTGTGGACTTTAGAGGAGAGAGGTAAAACTCAGTAATAAAACACGAGCTTTGCCTTTGGAAGCAACCCAGTTCAATCATCTGCCTAAAACCCAGAGACCCATTGCTGGCCAGAGGTGACATTACCAGCATGGTCTATTTCAATGGAGGCCAAGGTCAATTAATATATATATATAGGTCCATAATGCTGGTACAGATTTGAAAGTAAGGTAGAAAAATTTTGCTTTCTCATCACTTTTTCATTCTGAAAGTTTCTATAAGAACAAACTATAGGGAAATGCAATGCATATCTCACTTACAGGAAGATTCCTATAAGGTTTACTAATGTTTACAACATAAATACAATGATCAAGAATGCTTGTGGTAAATTCTACATAATTATGAATAATATTAAAAAGTTTTGTGTGCATCTAAATGACATATATGGTTTTCTGCACCCTAGATATTTCAAATTCTTTCCAGAAATGTTATCTACTTTAAATTACCTTTCACTCATGTTTTATCAAATGGGAAGAAATGAAATTTGTCAGGGGGGCTGTAAGTATGTGTCTGCATGCACATATGTATTAATTAATTAAAACTAAATGGTACAAAACTTCCCAAATTGACCATTAACTCTTAAGAGAAGCAATGGCAGGAATGATCTAGTATTTATATTATGCTGCACTTTGTAATTCTCTACTTAACTTCATTTAAACTATGCCAAACTTGACCAGTCAATGAAAGTACATGATTTGTACAGTTAATGCAACTCCATCTCTTTATGATTGCTATTATCTTATACATAATGATTAAATAAGAGGCCCCTATAAAGTCAGTGGTAAGTATCTCCTAGTAAATGTTCCAAGGTTAAGGTGAGCTCAAACTCCAGGTATCTGTTGATAATTTCAATAGAGGGTGAACTATTGTGACTGTTATTTTCATCAACTTATATGGAAATTATACTTCATAGTATAGTGGAGGTTTATACCATCAAGCTGACATGTGCGTGGATGTTATTCTAAAAGTTATATTTGAATTCTTTTGAAATCTGTATAGTGTCACATAGATCACATTCTAAACACATCTGTTTTCTTCTGCAAAGCTAATGAAACTTCAGTATTCACTTGCTTTGTGCTTGCTTTGGGCATAACTGGGAGCAATTTTATTTTAAATATATATATTTGCATATATTTAGAAATGAAATCAACAACTGAACCCAGGAATATTATTTTCTGAATTTATCTAGGTTAACACCTATATTTGGCTTTGCATTGGATTTAAAGGCTTAAAAGTTTATTGAAAGTGGTATAGCAAACTTTTTTGAAAGGCAATGGTAGTGAATTAATATAATCTAATGTTTTCAAAAAGAAGCATAGAACAAATGTAATTTTATTCCACAGAGCTTGAAAGTGGTTAAAGTTATGGAATGCAGAAAATCTTATAAAGTGTGAGGGATTTTCAATGAGAACAAATATATAAACTACCTAACTTTGAGAACACATTGTGTTTTTTCTATTTTATATAGTAGAACCAGATTGGCTTAAAAAAAACCTAAATCAAAATAAAAAGTAGAAAACTTGCCTCATAAAGGAGAACATATGAGATATAATCTTTTTTTAAAAAAATAGATGCCTACATTTGCATATTAAAATAAGATAAAAGCTTTGTTTGTTGTTTTAGAATAAGATGATTCATAGTCCATGAGGTCACATTTTAGAAGATACTTTTCATTTCATGTGAGGAAGGAGAAAGAATGTTTCTTGAGTCAGTCCCTCCACTCAGGGGATTGTTTACAAAAAACTTCTATTAAAAATAATTACAGATTTTAACATGCACTCTGATCAATATAGAGGACTATTTTTTAAAAAATAAAGCATTGTTTAAAGGTAAAATGTCTTTGAGTCAAGCTTGACTCCCAGTAACCCCAGCCATTATGTTTATTTGGCTCCAGTTGCCCCTAAAATAGACTAATAACCAGCATTAAAAGACAGTTTTAGGGAAGACTTTTGTGAGACATGGATTATTTAGACAGCCATTTTTTCAGAGTCTATGAGGTAACTCCCATTACTAATGAATTCGGAGCTTAGATTTTACCTGAAGGGATTATTAAGGCATTCCATTCCACTGTGCACACATTGCACAAGTGGCTTGCTCAAGCAGAAATGCTTCATGACATCTGCGCAATATAATCAATTTTAAACTGTCAGCATCACAGTGTTTTGCTGGTCAGCATCACAAATCAATAGGCTGCTAGAAAACATCGACACTGGAAGCACCAGTGTTAGGGTTATGTTTTAAAGAATAGTTTGGAAGGTGGTAAGGAAAGAGCTCTCAATAATGTGAAATGAAAGTTTTTCTCTCTTTTTTTTCCCTTTTCTTTCTCCTCTTCTCATATTTGTGCAGTTTATTTCCTTGACCAAAAGGGGCCACTCCTGAGCAGCGTATCCCCTGCTCTGCAGCTCACTTTTTTCTTCTTTGAAGCAATGTTGCTATGTGTGTTGTGGATCTTCAGAGTCAGGCATGTAAAGGAATGTGTTTGAATGGCCAAATGATAATAGATTTTTAAAAAACCCAAAAAGCTCAAGTATTATATAGTATCATTCCCCCAATCCTATAGATAGAAAGAAAGGCACATGATGCTGGAATCGATGGGTAAATCCTGAAAATATAGTAGCTGAGCAAAATTTGCAAACATAGACATAACTGTTTTTTGAAAAGCATAACATGAATAATGCAAGAATTTCATAAGAAACAGACATGTTCGTATGAAGTGGTTGCAAGGCACAGAACAAAGAAGCTGGCTGTGTAAGGGACAATACCTGTAAGATTAATATGAAAGACATTTGAGACTAAAAAAAAAAGATCAGGTTTCAGAAAATGACATGTAAGTACTGCACTAAAAAACCAATAGAGCTGAAAGAAAAGACTTAGAAAAAAAAAAGAATAAGCTGACAGAAGTCAAATTTCTAAGAACTCCATATTACTGTATATATGTTTACTCAGAAGTGAATATTGATTTCAGTGAGACTTCTTGGTAAATGGGAATAGGTTTGCAGTCTAAAGGAGACTACATTTTTGCATGTTTGCATATATTGTATGCAAACTTTAGGATGTAGATAATTTTGTGTTGTAAGACTAGAGTTTTGTATCCATGTAACTTTGCAGGAAAGAGCAAGGATTGGGAGGAGATAAGTAACATTGCTATTTACTGTCACTATTGACACTGTCTGTATATACAGGCAAGATATTTCAATGGAGTTTCGACTGGACAAATGTGCCATGCTCTCCATCAAATGGGGGAAATTAGTAAATTGCCAAGGGCAGCTTTACTTGGAAGAGCTTACATTCTGTGACGATACCTTTAACACCATCAAGCTCTGTCAAACTCTGCCTATCTGAGGTTTTTGGGAAAGACTCAATAGGTGGATAAAAATGCCAAATCCAGCTTAAACATCTGGCTGGCTGTGCAACCAACCATAAATATTTCCCCATAGGAATAAAAGAATAGCTACAAATGTGTCAAGGGATTTGAATGTATAGAACCTTCCGAAACTTAAAATGTTTGGAAGGGTGATTTATAAAATAGAAAAATTAAATATACAGTATGGCATGAAATAGAATTTGCAAAGAGAGCAATCAGAGTTGGAAAATCTATAGAGATTCTCAGCCATCTGGGTCATAGTTGTCCCAAAGGTGCTTTTTTTCAGGGGGCAACTGGACTGTCTTGTTTTTTTTTTCTTTTGAAGACGTTTTGCTTCTCATCCAAGAACCTTCTTCAGCCTCCTTCCATTCCCCACAATCCTGTCAGAGTTGAAGAAGCTTCTTGGATGAGAAGCAAAATATCTTCAAAAGAAAAAGTCTAGTTGCCTCCTGAAAAAACACCTTTGGGACAATCAGAGTCAGAGTAACTGGACTTTTAAAAAGTTTCAAAACTCTTCCTCACCACACTCTATAGCTCTCCATTAATAGAGTAGAAACATCAAATTTGGGCTAGCAATCTCAGATTTCCCTGTTTCCTATTTTTTCCCTTCTAACTGAAATTACTACGTTCTGAAGTTAGACATTTCTGCATTCAGGACCAGAGGTTTTTGTTTGTTTGTTTTGTTTTTTGTTTGTTTGTTTGTTTGTTTTTGAGAAGAATAGTGTCCTTTTATAAGGAAAACATTCTAAGAGCAATTAATTAATTCCTTGGAAATATCAGTTAGGATCGTTTTGCAGCTTTAAGAGTTGTCTTTTTTTTTTTAGATTCAATGGACTAGAATGATGGTAGTATTTAAAACTTCTTGCATTTTCCATCATTTGCCAATACTCACCTAATAGGCTTTCTTAAAATATTTAAGGGAAAGCTCTTATAGTCCAGTGTTGCAGTAGCTATTCCAGGTTTCATAGTAAAATTCTGTGGCCATATGCATATTAAAGTAGGATAAATATGCTCATTATTGCATGCATAAGAAAAACAGTGCACCACTGTGCTTATTGTTTATACATATTGTTGCACAGATTCAACCTATTTTTTGGCAGCAAACTTGTCTCTTCAAGTACAATCATCCATACTTGTTAACTTTTCTTGTAAAAACTGGCTGTCGTTGAGAAGCACTGATTTTGAAAGATCAGAATATGGCAATTACAACAGCAGTTTTTGGACTATATTACACAGAGAACATAAAGACCCTCGAGAATAAGAAGTTGACCATTCAGCCAACCGTATTTCTAGTTTGTTGTCTTTAATGATTTAAGGGTGTAAGTTGCTTATGAAATATGGTGTTGTTTCCTTCACTAGAGCTGAGCTCACCAGACAATCAAATGTTTATGCTTTTGTCCAATATTGTTTTACTTAGTTGTACCCTCTGATCTGAAGATTGTTGGAGTTGGGGAATCTTATGGCCTCCCAGATAGTACTGAACTCCAGTGTCCAACAGCTTTAACCAACATTGTCAGTGACACCTGTAAGGCCCACGTTCTCCATTTCTGCTTTAAATCCTCCAACGATTAAAAAATAATTTCTGGAAATCACAAGGAAAATTTTCCTTGAAATCGTTTTAAAAAAACCATGTTTATTCTATTGTATGTTAAAAAAATGTTTCTGTTGATGCTTTCTGTAGACTGCATATGTTTGAAGTAAATTCCACAAATGTCCACGTATAATTCTTTCCAACATTGGCCTTATCTGAATTGTATTAAACCTTCACGTTAGCGACTGACTTTAAGAGCAGTCCAGTTACATAAATGCAACATATTTTCGGCAATTTACAGAATGCATGGCATATGCATAAACCAATTTTGCTGCTGCTAGAAGGGTATTTCCGGCAACCAGCGAGGCTGGATTGAAGAAACATATTGCTTTTTGGTATCTGTTGGAGGTGGAAGTGAAAACCTTATGGAGTGTCAGCATATGTTGTTGGCAGCACAGTATGCAGTGTAATAAGGGGAAAGAACGTAGCATATTTTATGCTGACTGATTACTTCTTAACTGTTAATATAGATTGTGTGGAATTCCCACTTCTTCAGCCCTCTACGCATCGTGTATCAGGCTGAGGAAAATGTGTTTTAATAAAAATGTTTGTACTTATTTAAAGGGGGAAATTTGAAAAAAAGGAAAAAAATAGAAATGGAGTCAATATATCTTTTTCCCAAAAAATCCTGACATCTAAAATGCTTTGGATACTGAGGGTCTTAATTCCCCTTGACCGGGGAAGAGAGGTGGAAGGCCCGCGCTTGCGGCCCCGCCAGCCGGCATTGCTTCGCCGATGGTATCCGAAGCAGGGCCTCTCTATGGGATGTCACCGGGTGCTGGGAGGCATATGGTGGCATATGGTGGTCTCGAAGGTACCCTGCCCCTAAGCCATGATTATATGCTGTAAATTATATTTTAATACTACTTTTAATTAATCTGTATTGTACCTGATTATTTTCACTGTTGCTGTCCTTGAATTACATTTTTGGAAATGTAAAACATATGCAAATAATGATGATGAGATACATCTGAAATGATCTAACCCTAAATATATAAACTAGCATCAGTGGATGGCAAAACATATACAGAGAATAGTATCAGCAGATATATCATAAATTACTATCTCTCAATCCATATGCATTAAGATACACACGCTCATTTGATGTCTTCGGTAAATTGATTTATATGAATTAGAAGCTTTGCATACAACTAGAAATAGAGAAAATCAAGCACAGAGTTAAAATCTCCTGTGGCTAATAGTTTGAATATTTATCATTAGCTGGAGATCTGGCTTTTCCAAAAAATTTCACACATTAATATTCTATAATAGTGATTACTCCAATTATAAGTATTTCCATTGGTGCTTATCAGTATATTTGCTTGCATACAATTGCTCATTAAGAGGAGATGGATATCAATGCTAGGGGAGTGTTTAATGACTTAATCTGCATTCTTCTAATAAATAACAATTTATGTAAGTTCTTTATTGTTTTTCTACAAGGGAACTCAATTTTTGCATAGTAAAATGCAGCGTTGGGTAACCCAACCTCTATTCAATCTTAGAAATATATATTCAACATTAGTACATGAAAACATTTGAAAAGAACATAAAAGCAGCAAAATGAAAAGTATTCTTCAGTTATCAAATATTAAATACCAAGTTGCTGACCCTGAATTGATAAATTCTAGATGAATATATAGTATATTGATTACTAAATTGGATATTAGGCAAAGTCTATTATGTAGACAGAAGGTGGGAGTCTGGTTTTATTAATTAAAAGTCTAATTAATTAATTAATTTTATCATTTATTAAGAAAATGTATATGGTTACCCAACTCACTCACAATGATTCTAGGCAGCTTACAGAAGTAAAACCTCAAATAAAAAAATCTAATAAACCACAATCAAACAAACCATTCGATGGGCTCTGTATCACCCTGGTTCCCCAGGCCCACTGGCAAAATCATGTTTTCAGGGCCTTTCAAATTATTATCAAGATGGGAGCCAATCTTATCTTGGTGGGATTGATGTTCCACAGGGACAGAGCCACCATCTTGGTCTTCTCACTCCCACTAGATAGCCCTCCTTAATAGAGGAAACCTATAACATATCTTGCTTTCCCAGTCTGGTGGGCTGGGTAAATGTAATATGGAAAAGACGATCCCACAAATAACCTGGCCCCAAGACATGTAGGGTATTAAAGGGAACAATGAGCACTGAATTGATTGAATTGGACCCAGAAGCAAATCAACAACCAATGCAGGTCCAACAAGTGAGGTGATATGTGTTCAAATCTGGACTTGTACAAATCCATGTGGGTGGCTGCATTTCAAAAGGTACATCTCAAACCAACAGCCTAATTTTCAAAAGCCTTAATTTATTTTTTAATAGAAGTAGTGTGGACTTATCATTGCCTAAATCTTCTTATATAAGCACTTCAAATACATATCACAATACTTTAAAGAAAAGAATAAGCATCTTAATATGATAATTGTATACTGTATAAACTTATTAATCTAAACAACATTTTAGAAGTTGTATATAAAGAACTTTCTGAAAAAAGACTGGTTTTAGTTGGGATGTGATATCCCTTTAGATATTACTGTGTATTATCTTTGTGTGCATACTTTTACAAACACTTAATGCTGAAATGATAAATATTTTTGCCACAAGTAAAGTCAGTTTCTCCTACATCAACACTCTTTTTCTCTCTTCATACCCTCACCCACCCATCCATCTGCACACATATGGACATAATATGTATATCAATTATCTGTCAAAAACTCAACAGACACATGGAAGTGTATTTTAAAAATGTTCTCTACAGTTTATGTCAATAGAACCAATACTATTTCATAAATAGATATAAACTTGGGAAAGTCAATGTGATAGTGGTGAATAAAACACACAATGAAATAGATTTTCCAGGCAACAGATTTTCCAGGCACTGTCAAGCCCCCACACCCTTTCCCGGTGTTGTCCAATCTCCAAAATATTCATTTGGCTTGTTATAAATGTGGAGCCTAGTTATGGATGATTGTCTCCAGAAATAAAGAGATAAAGAGACATGATACTGTACACTACATAATAGGAGAAATATAAATTATTTTAGCAAGCAAAATAGTGTTTAAACATCTTACTTTTATATTCCAGATGAAAACCAGCTGCTGCTACACTAATATCAGAGTGAAAATGTAAATAAAGTTGATTTGAAGTGCTGTTCAATAATGCTGGTACTGTGGTACCTACAGAAAACCAAAAGTAATAATAATAATAATAATAATAATAATAATAATAATAATAATAATAATAATAATTCGTCATTGTACATATATACAGTATACACATACAACAAAATTCACAGACTATATCTATATTAATTAAAAAGAAAAAAAAATGTAAGTGAACAATATTTTTGTGGTGAATCAAAAAAGTATATATGATTCTATAATAATTATTAACCACCGGGGAATATGTTTTAGTTTTATACTAACTATATTTTACAGCATATTAAATTCAATATAAATTTAAATTGAATACACATTGTATATACATCTCCCACATCCCCCTTTTAATACAATCTCACATTTGTATTAAAATTTAAAATGCAATTTTAGGAAGATATTTTATCTTAGCATATAGAGCTAAATTAACTCATAATCATTTTATATGAGTAGCACTTGTGAATTTCTTAGGATTATTATTCACTTAAGTATTCTTGTATAGCACAATAAAGCTAACACTGAGCTGCAAGTTGTGTACAGAATTAATCTGTTGCTCTACTGCCACACTGCATGTCAATTTCTGTATGGAGATATTCCATCCATAATTACAACAGCTAGACTTTGATAACATGAATTAAATACTTAAGATAAATCAAAGCTGTTGCTTTATATTCAAAGGCGTTCAATAAAAGCATATACTAATACTTAGCACCTACAAAGTATTATACAAAGCATTTCATATACTTTATCATAATATTTTTTTAATTAAGGTACAAGGAGGAAGTGACACACAAAAGCCTATTGTGCAGAGAAAAGAAATAGAGAAACTTGAGTAGCTTGCATATATGTTCTTGCCAATAAAAGGCAATATAGAGTCCTACATACCTGAAAAGCTTCCAAGCCTTGGTGCTGTCATATCACCACCATCATAAATTTCAAGAGAGTCCCAATTATGCTCAGTGGCAAAGTTTATTACTTGTATCTGTGAAAACCATACCACTGAGTGTTCATTAAACATGATAATTACTACGTTTTCAGAAAAGTACATCATAATAAGCTTGACAACAAATACAGCAATGTAAATTACACAACCAAGGCATTTCCCCACTTGTATCTAAGCACAGTACAAATATTTCCTGGCAACATCTTATTTTTCATATCTCTGATATGGCCTTCAGTTTGTTTCCATCCTACATATAAAAAAGAGTTAATTAGTTATTAGCTGTAAACAAATGTTTTTCCCCTTAAGTCAGAAACATTCAATGATAATTGTTATCAGATTTAGATTTTTTATCACCCATTACAGTAGAGGGAAAGTTGGATGGAATCAAAGGACACTTATTAATTCTTGCAGTTGATGCAGAAATGCTTCTTCCTCTGTGGTTCATGGTCAGTCTCGCCTGCATTATTCTACAGTGGGGTGCTAAACATTAAAAAACTGGAAATGCTTGAAGTGAGAATGGCCTCATCACTTCTAACTTCTGAACGTCCCTCAAGACCTGGTTATGCCAGCAGGTCTTGCAAGGAGGCACCATTATTCTTAACATCCTTTCATCTATTATTCTTGTTTATCTGTTTTTCTAGTATTTTGTTTTTAATACTTGCTAACAATAATGATTTTAGATATGTATTGTATTGGTTTTTTGTTCAGTCTCTAGAGTCATTTGGTTGTAAGATGGGTGATTATATGAATTGGATAAATAAATACCATAGCAGGGAAATAGTGTAAAAGTGCATTAGCCTGAAATAGCAATGAAGAAAATGAGATCATCATTACTACCACTGCTTTTTTACAGAGACTGGAGGAATTTGGAAGTCTACATTTATTGTCTGCATAAATAAAAGTAAGACAGGAGAGGGAAATCTTAAACACTACTTTTAATTGCTTTATGCTACTTATTACAAAATCAAAAGAGCACCAGAAGCAATTAATGAAGGAATTTATTCAGAATAGAAACCAAAAATAGGCCTAGTAAATTTAATTTTAGTATATTTTTTTCTGACTTAAGGATAAATGTATAACACTTTAACTCAGCAATGATGAAAGTACCCACAGTAACAATGTTATATTTCTTTATAATTATAATTATAATTTATTTATTTATTTATTTATTTATTTATCTATTTATTTATTTATTTATTTATTTATATTTCCTCAGCAATGAGGAAAGTGCCCACAGTAACAATGTTATATTTCTTTATAATTATAATTATAATTAATTAATTTATGTATTTATTATAAGTATAAAGCATCTATTAGACCAAAATAATATTGAAATGCTATTAAAACAAGAAGAATTATACAGTTCTGCTTAAATAGCCTGTGTAACATGAGGTAAATTTACTCTAAATCTAAAATCTAAATCTACTAAGGAAGAAATTGGGGGAAAATGATAGTGAATTAAACTGAAACACTAAAAAAAAAAATCCAGGAAGAATATTTTAAGGCCAATTTACTTAGTCTCATTTATCTTTCTTTTCTTGATCCTCTGCCATCTGGGAGAGGCAGCAATCAATGGAATACCCCCCTCTACACCCTTGTGGCCCACATAACATCCATTTGCAATTTCCTAACAAAGTAAGTGTGGAATGCATACTTATACATCAAAATTCACCCATAAACCATGTTGCCTATTCCACTGAATGCTATTTCCATCACTGAATAGGTACTATTTTGAAATTATTCACTGATTTTTGAACAAACATTTCATTTATCACAAAGATTAAAAGAAGACTATATCTATTAAAATATGATCAAGGTTATTTTTTATTTTTTTATATGAATAGAATATTATAAAATTACTAAGAAATTACTAGGTTAAGAAAATATATAAAAATGTTTCAAATATTAAAAGGACAGTCCTAATTAAATGTTTGATTTAAAAGGGCCTCAATGTACTTTGGTTTAAAATTTTTTTTTTTAATGTTTACATATTGAACAAGAAGTTGATAAGTACATGTGACAAAACCTGGTGGCTTTTGGAAACTGTTAGTTATAAGCTCCAATGAAGCTTATTAGCATAGTTCCGGAAATTTTCTAAACTCAAATCTTGACTTTAAATATTTTGAACTGAATTGAAGAGTTTTTTGGATAGAAATCCCCTTTTATAATCTCTGCAAATTCTCTAGCCAATTGTAACGCTGTATGAAAATGAACATGCATTAAAATTAAGCTCTGTACAAGTTGTTATTTAATAGACATAGTGTCTTTTAATGAGCTTTCCTTAACACAAAGACTTTAATTAAAAGTAATTAAAATTAAAAGTAACTTTTCATTGTATGAATTAAAAGTATTTTTTTCATTGTTTTCTAATATGAAAAGGTTTTTTTTTTCATTATTTCATTATTGCATAATGATATACATGCCACATATATCTCACAGATGCATACATATGACAGTGACATAGTTTGCCTTTTCAATCCAGAAGGGCTTATTTTTTTAAAAAAAGTGATTCATTGTCTTGAATAGTATGTTTTTTATTAAAATACTTAAAATGTTTCTTTAATTTGTTAACAGTATCTTTCAAGAATCAGATGAAGGCCTTGTTGAAACAAATCTCATAAAGAAAACAAGTCACATTAACTTCATTAAAAACAGCTACGCACAATATCTTCAGTGTCAATCTGTTTCCTTCTGATAACATATGTACATAAATATATAATAAATATATCATAGCTTCATTCAGTTTAAAGAACTGCATTACTGCAATCATTATAGCTTTATCTGGTAGCATATGGTATACCAGTGAAGTAAATTATGATCAACATATGCATAAAACTTATTTCCAAGCAAGTTTCTTTAATTAAAGTCAATTTCCACTAAATTGCATTGAAGTAAGTGTGGTGAAGTAATTTTGGCTTTTCTACTTTACATGCAAAATGGATGGGGGCTTGAGAGATTCTGAATTTGTGAATGAATCCATGCAAAATTTCAAAATAAGTGTTGTTTTTGTTTACATTTATCTAGGGACTTAGAGCAGGAATAATAAATTAGTAATATATTTTCTTTAATTCTGAAGTACTTTATATTCCACTGTTGGCAAAATATGGACTTGCCTGAATACCTGATCCCTCAGTCACTATGATTTTCCACACACAATTCAAGCTGTTACCATAAGGTTCAGGGTAACCTGGAGACAGTATAGTACCTCTGCGCTCAGTGAAATTCCGGCTGCATGGCACTGAAAGAAAATTGAATTTGAAGTAACAATAAAGCTTAAACCTTGCTGACAAAGAAGGAAAGTAATATTAAAACCAGAAATTAAATCTCATTTATGTGTTTATAAAGCAAGAAAAATAGAACACTTGCTGTAAAAAGTGCTTTTCCCATTTCCAGAATTATGTAGAAAAAAACAGTTATGTTTCCTCTGATAATGTCCATGGATGTTAAATCACAATAATGTCATATTAAATTCAAGGAGTTTTTACTGTTTCGACTTTTGGCTCATTTCAGACCAAGTTTTCTAAAAGTCAGGCAATATATTTTGGGTTTAGAAAAGGATAAACACCACAACAATAGTAAAAAATAGAGTATTAGGAAAACAGATAAAGATTTTGAGGTCTAAAAACCTGTTGTTATACTCTGGTTTCCATTATCATTAATCTTTATATCAATTATTTATTTATTTTTTGTGCTAATGATCTTAGCTATAAAAGTTTAAAGGAAATGATTTTTTTTTTACATAACTTAATTTAGAAATACAGGTAGTCCTTGATGTATGACCAGTTGCTTAGTAAGTGTTCAGAAGGTACTTAAGAACTGCATTCGAAATTCCAATGGCTGTCCCCCCCCCACACACACACACACAATTACATGATCACATTTTTGGTGCTCGACGTCTGCCCTGCATTTACAGTGATTTGCATTGCTTGGTAGTCAGTCATATGACAATGATATGCATTATTTTTACTGGAAACCAATATTTATTTCTGGTTTTTTTTTGGCAAAATATGCTCACTGGGCATTAATTCATGAATTCATTTAATGACCATGGTAATTTGCTTTAATAACCAAATGCAAAAAAAGTTGTAAAATTGAGTCATTTAATGACTGGCATAATTTAGATCCATCATTGCAGGTTCAATTATAGTCATAAGTCAAGGACTACCTGTAGTGGCATCCATGTTAGAAAATAAAATCTCCTTCTGTGTTGTAAAAATACACTATCAATTTTACCTGTTTGATATTATCCTAATTCAAATCATTAAGATATTTTTTCCTAGGAGCATACTATCCCTATCAGTGTAAAGAACTTCAAAACACAAATCTCTGGAGAGAAACAAAAAACTGAATCCAAAATAGAAACACAGTTCTTATGGAAAGTGTCACATATAAAACACAACAAGCAGTTTGCTAAGCAAGGCCAATCTGATTCAGGATATAATAAAATGCAATCAGGATCACTTGTAAAGTTAAAATACTGTTGTTTTTAAATTGCATTAGTTGTTTAATATTACGAAGCAAATTTCAGTCCAATTATAGTATATTTCCAATTGCCAGAGACTCATCTTAAACTTAAGATTTTAGAGGCAATCATAGCAATAATAAGAATTGAGCAAAATGCAGCCGCTAGGTAAATGTAATATATTATTATTTCAAAATCTATTCTGTCTGTCAACCAGCAAGTACTCAATTACAATCGAGGTGACATATTACTCTTTTAAACTGCATTGCATTAGCCTACATTAATCAAGGGTGAGGGGCTTTATTTGTTTAATACTATTTAATAAAACTAATAACGTTCTTAATTTATGTTCATAGATTCTGACTTGGAAATTTATGACCTAAAAATAATAAGCCTTACCCACACAGCTTGGCACTGTGTCATTCCACTGTGCTAAAGCATTGGGCACAGACTGGCAGCGGATAGCTTTGGAGCCTTGGAGAAGATAGCCTGGACTACATTCAAAGCGAATTACAGAACCAGCTGAAAATTCAGAGCCAATCCTCCTGCCATATCTTGGCTCTGGGACGGAGCTGCATTGTGTATCACTTGTTCGTGGAACCGCTGCATGAAAAAAGAAATATCATTGGAGGAGTGCCACCAATTCAAGGAATATATTTATTTTTAGTAAATTTGCTCAATTCATACATGTTTTATTATTTGGTAATGTATTAAATGTATATGCTGCCTATCTCACTATCAAGAGACTCTGGGTAGCATGCAATATCATAAATAACAATACAATTAGAAAGTTAAAAATATTTAAACATTGAACATTAAAACGGTTTCTAATATTTCCAAGAAACTTTTCTGTGTATGTTAAATATACTGTTTAGAGCTTATTATTGAAATGTCATTTTTTCCCAATACTTTCATCCCAAAAAGTAAACCAAGCTTGTTTCCCAATTAAGGATATCCTCTAGTGTAGTTATGTTTGTGAGAAATAGAAATCTAATGTAAGTAAACGTAGGCTTGCATAACCATAGAATAGATAACAAATTACTGGATATTAATATATGGGATTGTAGGGGCTTGCAATCAGAGGTGTGCTTGATACCGCCCAAATTTCAGAGGGCTCATTTTTTTAATCATCTCCTCTCCTGTGCTTTGGTGGTAGCTTTGCAGCAAAAGCCTAAAACGGAGTGCTACTGCCATAGTGTGCGCCTCTGAGGTTAAAGGGGTAGAAGCAAATTGTTACTGAGCATACAAGGCAGTAAGAAAAAGGTTGTGCTTTTCACTGCTCATTTAACTTCAGTACTTTGGTTTTGCCCGACCAAGAAAATGCTATGGGAAATCATTACAGCTTTTGCTGCTCTGTGCATGAAATCTAGCCATTCTGTCTGTTGAGGTAAACTAAAGGTAGTTCTCGACTTATGACCACAATTGAACTCAAAAATTTCTGTTGCTAAGAGAGAGATATTTATTAAGTGAATTTTGCCTAATTTTGTGAATCTGGTTTCCCCACTGACTTGCTTGTTGCAAAAGGGGATCACATGATCCTGGGACACTGCAACCATCATAAATATGAGGCTGCCTCGAGTTCCCCAAATTCGGTGAAGAGAGGCGGGATATAAATCAAATAAATAAATAAATAAATAAATAAATAAATAAATAAATAAAATGAGTCAGCTGCCAAGCATTTGAATTTTGATCACATGCCCATGAGGGATGCGGCAATGGTTGTATGTGTGAAAAATTGTCATGTCACTTTTTCAGTGCTATTGTAACTTCGAATGGTCACTAAATGAAATGCTGTAAGTCGAGGACTACCTGTACTTGCATAAGGAGACAAGGCAACAAAAGAATTAGCATATGAAGCCATATGAGATTGAGTTGTACATTGCTACATGGTTTGCAGTAGTCATTGACCAAGTTCAGGCACCATAAAAGGCCTCCAAGCCAAGTTCCCATTGAAGTCTCTTTTATGAAGCAAAGTCATATGATCAGAAGTTGCTCTCTTCTCTATCCAGTCACTTATGAGCTAAATACCCATACAATCCATGTGCAAAAGGACAGAACAGTCACCAATCAAGCTAATTAGCAAGTAGAACAAGTTTAAAAACACTTCAAACTTTTCCACCTCTTCTCTCCAGCGCTTTCATTTAGCATTTAATTACTTTTTAAACTTTTACTGTATAATCAAATCCAATTATTTTGTAGTTAAAAACCACCATGTTGTCCCCAAATTATGAAAGGAGAACTAGAGTCCATTGATCTTCTGAAGTCTAAATTCCCTTGGATCCTGGAACTGGCCCTGACTTGTGCTAACTGCATTCTCCATTATAAAATGACATATGAGTGTCCTGATAGCTTCTACTAGAAGTAATGGAAAAATTAAAATGAATTGCATTTCAATGATCAGCTATGTACTTTTTATTCTAACACTAAATTATGCAGAAATATTCATTCCACAATTCAGATGTTAATTTAATTTAATTAATTTAATTTATTAGATTTATACCCCACCTCATTTCCCCAATCAGTACCCTGTAGCAGCCACATTACAGTATATTGCATAGTTACAAACAAGCCACAGTTGTACTAAGCCCTTACTGTTCTTAATATCTAATTCAGACAAAGATATTAAAAATCATTCTCTTAAGTAGCTGTTATAGCACATGCAATAACTAATGACATTAACAATGCCTAATCAATCTTCCAATGGTTATCATACTGCTTTTTTAAGAAAAACAAAAATGTCCAAGGAACACTACAGTACCTCTTAGAATTTTAACAATTATTCAGAAAATGCTATTGGCCTAAATGTGAAAAATAGCTATTCCTAGTAATACAGAGAAAGAGAGACAGAGAATAATTATAAAACACAAGTTCCCTTTGAAATAATATCAATTGGATATGGGATTAATTACTGAGGTTGTTCAGGTTCAATGTCATTCCAGTTTGTAGATCAGCTTGTTCATAGCTTGCTTGAAAACTCAACAGTACAGACTAAAGAAGCATCCAATATATGGACTGCATCCTACCTTTAAATTCACTATCATCAATCAAAAATTATAGAACTGTGAAAAAGTCAGAAGTGACTGGATGAAATCAAGAATTACTAATAAATCTATTCATAGAAATAGAAGAATGCATACTCTACTCTCCTTTCCATATATTCCTCCTATAACCTACATTTGGCCGTATCCCACAATCCCCTTCACTTTCATTTCTTATAGTCCTGTCATTATGTACTGATCTGATCATATGCGGTGATTAATGCTTAAATGATGACTACTGAAAAAGCTACAGCTGCCAATGGAAACCAAATTCAATCACCAACTTCTTCAAGAACTGATGGAAAGCCATACTGCGACATTCAGTCAAACTTTAGTGAACGCAGATCATAGAAAGAAAGACATTATAGAAGAGGCATTGAAATTGAGGATGGTTGATTGCTTTTCATCAGAGCAATGTATAAAGCATTTTATATGGATTTATACATTAATGTCTTGCACAGTTATGTTTCTGAACCAAGTAAGCAAGTCAAGTATAATTATGGAAATGAATGCAGATTATTCCGCTTAAAACACAATTGTACTGAAAATGTAAGGACATTTAACTAGCACCACAACATGTCAATAATGTGAGGTTTTACAGAGGTGAGCTCATCATTTGTGGCACAGCTACTGCTAATCATATTTTTTTGTGCAATGTGATATATAGAAAAATACAGTTTTGAGAAAAAGGAAGATAGCTTTTATGACAAAATGAAGTACATAATAGAGAAAATGGCATTAAAAACCTCCATTATATCAAAATCTAAGGATAGAAAATGAATCTAGTAACAATTCTGTTCAGATGCAATCATGTTAACTATAGCCTTCTTTTTCTCTTCCTAATCTTCAATCTAATTCTAAAATCTGGTATAGACAAGCTAATCTTAAACAGCATTGGACATCAAGTGCATTTTTATAGTAATTATTCTTCATTTTTCAATGCTATGTAACAAAATGAAAGTCAGTGTAGTGGAAAAGTGAACATAGACTTGAGTCAGACTGGAATACTAGGTGAGAAATACAAGGACTGAATTTATAGGCCAGAGTAAAAGTGTTCATTCATAAACGTGGATGTGTCTCTTAAAGGTGTTTAGAAGCAGCCAGTCCTGGAAAATTTGCCAGTAAGATTGAAAATTCCCATATAGTGGTTGCTTAGTTTCTTATTTCTTTTCGTAGAAGAACTAAGAGCAAATTTTGTTCCATGATATTAAACTTTTTTGAATTAAACAACTTTTAAATGTAGATCAATCAATCACTTTGCTGCATTGTACTGTTTTCTGGACAGTAAGAAAAAAAGCAATTAACAAGCAAAAGAATACTAAAATAATCTTCAAATATGATTGTTCTTAATAAAAAAATTCAGACATAGATATGGATTTTAAATTCCCATGCTAAATGCATTTTTAAAATAAAATATTTAGGATAGTAAGTAATGCATCAATGGATTAATAAATAAATAGCTATCATAGGTAAAAAAGAACTAGATTTATGCCCCTTTGCCCTGCATTTCTGTTATACCAGCAGAATCCCAGTCACCTGTAATCAGAACGTTATATATCCAACTGAATACAACTTGTTTCCAAGAAAATTACCATGGATTTTACCCTTAGACTGCAATCCAAACATATGTATTAAGTTAAACTTTTCACTGATTTTTTTGTAAAGAGATATCCATATAGTTTTGTATTGCTAATAACCTCAGCCTGACCTAGGTTGGATATGTTGAAATTAGATCTTCTATCCAGAAACAAAATGAATGCTCCTGTAAATAAAATTTTCATTAACTTCATTGATATTTTGCTAAAGTAACAGTAGTGTAAATATTCTTGCAAAAAATATTACAAAATAAAGTCATGTTCTGCTTACCCATGATACTTCAGAAATAACAAGAACATCAATATTATTTCTATAAATATTTCTAATTTGGGACATAACTCAAGAGCTCATAGAAAATATAGTATAAGAAGTATAAGTCTATTTTGCATAGCTGGAGAGGTCAGAAAGTCACCTTTTCTTTGTTTTGTATGTTGAAAAAAACAAGGAGTTGGAGAAAACAGCCATCCTCCTAATGTCTAAAAGACAGAAATGGACACTCATCAAATGTCTTCTGTCTTCCGGGAGCATCAGAGATCAGCATCAGTTGAATTTAACAAACATGGGGGTTGGATTACCTATGCATATTTTTTGAACTTTGCTTCTGCTACCCCCTTTGGGCATGAATCTCTTCCACATAAGTGTTCTACATGTGGTGCTCAGTTAATGAGTTCAGAATCTTTAATGTGAGAAACCAACTTGTGAGTTATCCACCATGTAATCTTTCATAGATATCTCACATCACATTTTAATTATTCTGGTCTCATAGCTCCCAAAACAAGAAATATAGCTTATGATATGAAAGGTAGTAGCTAAAGCTACATGACATTACATATTTTATTGCATTTTGGCAAAATAATAATACTTTGTGACGCAGCCAAACCTAGGAAAGTATAAAGGAAAGAGAAATACCTTGATAGACAAAATGGAAGCCCCTTGCAGATGCTCCACTCTTGGCACTAAACCTCAAGAGAATCTGATTGGATGTAGCTAAAGGCAGGGTCTCTCCTATATATGAGAAAAGGAAAGACAAGGTAGGGACCATAAAGAAAATAAATATGAACCTATTTTTGCATATGTGGACATGAAACACTGTTGAAGGAAGGAAGGAAGGAAGGAAGGAAGGAAGGAAGGAAGGAAGGAAGGAAGGAAGGAAGGAAGGAAGGAAGGAA
>JANHGC010005910.1:358976-369207 GCA_027560395.1 Boaedon fuliginosus | reverse complement strand
AAGGGTTTTTAAGGGTTTTAAATTATTTTAATGTATTATAAATTATTTTTATATTCCTTTTATTGTTGTAAGCCACCTTGAGTCCCTCGGGATAGGGTGGCCTATAAATGTTATTAAAATAAATACAATAAAAATACACCATGTGATAGTGTCAAATAAATACATGCATAAAACAAATACATCATTGGAAAGTTAGACCTTCGCAAAGGAAGAAATCCTGCCTTCTAGGTGTATTTCTGTAGAAATTTGAAACCATTACCCCCCCTTACAGAGTTTTTGTTTCTGTATTGTGAGATTTTTCAAAGCACACACACACACACATGCAAACCACATGAATCACAGTGCCACACTTGATTTCCGGCAAAGATTTTCCTTGGGAACAAAGGTCAAGCTTTCTGAACAGGTTATCTAGAAAAGGAAAGAAAGAAGAACATTACTGCAAGGAAGGGGAATGAAACAGAAGCCCAGGAGCTGTTTTCCAGATAAATCAGCATATATGTAATCTGCATATTCATGATATTTATCCAAAAGCTGTCCTCCTCTCCCAGGAGATGAAATGCCCCCGCAGAGAGCAGAGGGCTTGTTATATTGGTTCTCTTTTAGAAATGGCCTTTCTGATTGGGAGGAGTGGGGTGGTTCTTAGGAAAATCAACACTGGCATGCTTTTAGTTTTTAAGCAAAAGGTGTTTTCTTGCATCTTCCCTACAGAACAAGGTGCGGGATACTTCTGATGGAGAAAGGAAGGAAGGGATCCCAGATTCTTCCCTTAGGGGAGACGAACACTGAATAAATCCCAGTTTCTAAATGGGGGGGAGAAAACTGGAGTGACATCCTGCCTTTGTTGCCAACATTCAACTGCACTGTAGACAGCAAAGTACAGATAATCCTCAACTTACAACGGTTCATTTAGTGACCATTACAACTGCATTGAAATAAGTGACATGACCATTTTTCACACTTAGGACTGTTGCGGCATCCTCTAGCGTCATGTGCTCAAAATTCAGATGCTTGGCAACTGACTCAATAGTTATGACGGTCGCAGTGTCCCGGGGTCATGCAATCCCCTTTTGCGACCTTCTGCCAAGCAAAATTAATGGGGAAGCCAGAGTCACTTAACCGTGTTGCTAATTCCACAACTACAGTGATCCACTTAACAACGGTGGCATGAAAGGTCATAAAATGGGGCAAACCTCACTTAACAGATGTCTCACTTAGCAACAGAAATTTTGGGCTCAATTGCGCTCGTAACTCGAGGACTAGCTGGACCTTGTTAAGTTTGTTGATTTTGTTTTAAAGCATAGGTTGTCCTTGCCTTACGAACACAACTGAGCCCAACATTTCTGTTGCTAAGCGACACATTTGTTGAGTGAGTGGTGCCCCATTTTATGACCTTTCTTGCCACCGTTGTTAAGCGAATCACTACAGTTGTTAAGGGAATAATGCGGTTACTAAGCAAAGATGGCTCCCCGCATTGACTTTGCTTGTCAGAAAGCCGGCTGGGAAGGTTACAGATGGTGGTCACCCTGGGACAGTGCAATCCTCATAAATACACGCCAGTTGCCAAGTGCCCACATTTTCTGGTTTAAAATTTTTTATTTTTTAAAAACATATCAACATTGTTTTGTGGACAGAGCGGCTTCTGAGTGTCATTCAATTTAGTACAATTTAGTACTGTTGCAAGCCGCCTCAAGTTCCCCTTGACCAGGGAAATGAGGTGGGGTATAAATCTAAATAAATAAATAAATAAATAAATAAATACACAAATAATATTAGTGCAAATGATATTAGTGCATTGTTCAAGCTTAGATGATCTACTGTTATTATACATATCTGTATCAGCACATATCAATCCTTCATCCTTCCACCACTCAGTATTAGCAACAACCTTCTGGTAGTTCTTGAGCATAGTTATTAACCTCCCTTTTCACAGTCTAATCTCACCCTCTAACCATTATTTAAATATATTTATATAAAATATGTATAATATTTCAATCTATTCTAGTTTTAGTACAGTCACTCCTATTTTTACTTAGGAAATATCCTTGCTACCCATCATCTCTCATCCTCTTGGAGGTTACCCTTCTTCTCTTTTTGACTTGTCTCCCATATTCGTCCCCACGGTCCTTGTCTACCTCTTTCATATTTCGGCTAACTCTCATTTCCATCCTCCCTATTTTTTGTCACCAGACCACCCATAAATCTGCCCAATCCTCTGTCGGTCTTTCAAAAATATCTTTCAGTTTGTTCAATTCTATTTTTCTACCTTCTAATGTATATTTTGCCAATTTTATTTCACCCAGCTTTTTAGTCTCCTCCTCCTTATCCCCTTGTTCTACTTGTTGTGCCCAAATTTTGATCACGTGGTCATGGGGATACTGCAATGGTCGTAAGTGTGAAAACAAAGTTCATAAGTCACTTTTCTCAGCGCCATGGTAACTTCAAGCAGTCACTGGATGAATCATTATAAGCAGAGGACTATGTGTATAATGCTTTTCTTCTTGGCGTTTCAAAGTATATTTGGTATTTTAAAAGATGTTAAAGTTTTATTGTTTGTAGTGCTAACTACTTTTCTCTACAGTTTTGGTGAGGGGCCTCTGGCTCGGCATTGAAAGAATTTTTAGCTTGAGAAAAAGTTCACTCCGATTTGGCCATGACTATAGGCTTGGGAGCTCCCGGCACCCAAGTTAACAGTGTAGCGATCCCTCCTTTGTCTTGTGGCAAGAAAAATCACTGAGGGAAGCCATGTGAAAAACAGAGTGTTAGCATAATGTTGGCCCCGTAAAAATCCATGCATGTTCTGTGGGCAGGCAAGCTGGGAATTATTCAAGTTGCCTTTCCTGTTACCCAGCTACTTTGACAATGGGGAAAAAAACTTCCTCTGTAAGTTGTAAGGGGTGGAAAATGGTATAAGAACCGCTCACATTTCTTTTCAGAACCTTCCAGGTGAAAATAAATATTTTACTAGGAACGGGGAGGGTCCTCACTCCCTCCCTCTGAAAATTCACCTCAGGTTTTCATGTTCCATTTCCAAAACGGTGACATCGTACTACCTCTTTGACAGCTCCTGTCGTACCTGACAGAACAGTCTGGACCAGGAAGAAACTTTGACGCCAAAGATCTGCCGGTTAGCAACAACACAGGGCAACCTTTGATGGCCAACAGTTCACAGCTGCTTAGACCTTTCTAGACAGCAACATTGCCTAGCTGTCTCTGCCAAATGGAAGAAAACATGATTCTGTAATAATAATAATAAAAAAAGCCAGGCTCCTAAAATTAAAAAAGAAGAAATAAATCCACGAGGTATCATTGTTCCTGTCTAACCAGCTGCTTCAGAAAGTACCAAAAATCACTCTCCCCACCCTGCCCCAAGAGATCAGCCATGAAAAATCATTCATTTTTGCTCCCGTGGCATTGGAGGCCCTTATAGCCAACTTGAAGTTTCTCTTCCTGCCTTTGTAAAAAAAAAAAATGAAAAAAAGATACATCCAGTCTTGACTCCTTATAGCTTCTGTTGGGGCTGTATAATCTTTGGCCACAGGGCCGCCCCCAAAGCTTTGGAAATAGCCTTGAGAGGCTCTCTATCAGTTGCCAGCAAGTTATAATTTTTAACAACCCAAAGAGAAAACTATTAACCACACGAGTAGTAATGAGCTCTATTATGTTTAATTGAATTAATTTTACTTGAAGATCAATTAAAATGTAATTAAATCAAAATTAGATTTTCTTCTCAGCCCCACAAACACAGTTCAAAACAACAGCAAAATGAACGATAGCACATGGATGTAATTCTAATAGTTGTGGATGCTTTTGAATTGGGGTGTTGGAGAAGACTCTTGAGAGTCCCCAGGATTGCAAGGAAATCAAATCGGTCAATCCTAAAGGAGTTCAACCCTGATGGCCCTTTGGAAGGACAGATACTGAAGTGGAAACTCAAATACTTTGGCCACCAAATGAGAAGAGAGGACTCATTGGATAAGACCCTGATGTTGGGAAACATTGAAGGCAAAAGGAGAAGGGGAGGGGAAACTATGAGATGGTTAGATAGTGTCATTGACACAATCAACATGAATTTGGGCAAACTCTGGAAGAGAGTGGAGGACAGGGTGGCCTGGCATGCTATGGTCCATGGGGTTGTGAAGAGTCGGATACAAATTAGCAACTGAACAATAATATTCGTGGGATATTGGTCAGGAAAACCAATGTTAAACACTTGATCTTGCGGAGGGCGGGGGGCATGTCCGGTCTCAAAATTCCCATTTGAATCTCTTGGAACCAGTCTTCATCCTTCAAACTAGCCTAATCTGCAGGGTTGCTGTGAGGATAAAACTGAGGATTGGGGAAACTGTGCACTATTTGAATTTCTATAACTTCTTCCTTTAATACTGTTCAGCTGTGTTGAAGTTATGCTTGCAGAATTCCCATCAGTCAAAAGACTGGAAATTCTAGCAAAGGTACCTACACTGTTATATAGAAGGAGACTGCTCCTTAAAGGAGATGTGAACTATGGTGGCGCAGTGGTTAGAATTCAGTATTGCAGGCTAATTCTGCCGGCTGCTGGAAGTTCGATCCTGACTGGCTCAAGGGTTGACTCAGCCTTCCATCCTTCTGAAGTTGGTAAAATGAGGACCCAGATTGTTGGAGGCAATATGCTTACTCTATAAACCACTTATAGAGGGCTGTAAAGCACTGTGAAGTGGTATATGAGTCTAAGTGCTATTGTTATGTGAGAGGACCAGCAAGACTGGATCCATGTCCTGCTTGTGGGCATCCCGTTGTTATTTTGTTTGAGCTGATGGGAACAGAAACCTGGATTTTTGCTCTAATCCAGCCAGGCTCCTATGTTGATTACAAGGCAGGTCAGTTTCGGAAAAGGAGAGTTAAAAAAGAAAGAAGATTTTTATGCTATCTCTTTCAGCAGATATTTTCCAGAATTGCCATGAACCGGCTTGCTTTTGTTATTAGACACGTCGATAGAGTATGGTGTTATCAACCATAATCCCAGTAAAAATGTTCAATAGGCAAGATATTGTTCCCTGATTCTCTTCCACAAGCAATTTTGCTATATGTTTTGCCGTCCCCACCGCCCTTCCCGTGCATTCCTCGATTGAAAGCGCATGAAATCTGGTGATGCTCTCCTGCAAGAGGCTTGTGAGCACATTATGCTAACAGGATCGGGATGGCGGCGGCAGAGCAGCTCCAGGGGGTAATACAAATTTCAACACCCAGGCACTTAAATCTCAATCCGTGAAAGGCCTATTAGTCTAATCACAGTGCTTCCCTGCCTTATATCAGCTGAAATAGCAGTTTTCTGTTCTCCCTGACAGATCAATAGCAGCAGGATAATAAATATGCCCAAGCACTTGTGTCCAAATTTAATTTCCATTACAAGGCCCAAGGAAAGCAGGAGTGATGGAAGCTCCGCCAGGGATGGGACTCATCGCAATCAGCACTTGGATTTTCAAGCTGTTTCATGCTTTTGTGGCTCTGTTTGCGGGTTTTATGGTTTCTTTTTCTTTCTTTTGTTTTTTTGTTGCCTCTTGCAATGTCTTTATTAGATTCAGGGAAGCGGGCGGCGGGGGGGAGTAATTTTAAAGCACGGGGAAAAAAAGGTGGTTACAAAAGGACAGCTCCACAATTCCTGCCCTCCCTCGACTCCAAACGCACCTTGCTTCCCTTCGATAGCTGGCACGTGGACTTCAAAGTGCCCATTTGCACAGCTGTAGCTTTCAATTAATAAACAGCGTGCAACATCTGAGGTGGCTGGATCAAACGGCAGGGCTCAGCTGCTGGGCAAGCTAATTTTTGGACAGGGGTGCGAGGGGGGGGCAGAGGAAGTGTGTATTTCAGCCAGGAGAGGGGATGCTATTTTCAGCAGCACCCCTCTACCCTAAGTAAGAAGTGAAATATTGCAAGGCTACTGGATCTGAGTTCCCTTGCTGGATCCCACCCTTAGGAACAGGGCCAAGGCCCCTTGGAAAGGACTTTGAAACGGAGCTATGTTGAGAACCCATCCTTGGGTAAGCTATCACACTTGAACATTGGTAGCTGTGGTTTTAAACATCTTGGGCAGGAGAAGAGAGTGGTGATCATCCTTGTTGCAGAGCCTTGTTGCAGAACCACCTCGAGTTCCCCTGACCCGGGAAATGAGGCGGGGTATAAATCGAAACAAACAAACAAACAAACAAACAAATAAACTTATTGCCCTCTGCAATAATATAATAAGAGCATTTAGGGTTATATACCGCCCCATAGAGCTTTACAGCAATATCTGGGTGTTTTACAGCAGCAGCCCTCAGCCTTTTGAAAACCGTGGACTGGCTCCCGTGGGGACAAATTTTTCCACAGACCAAAGGGGGCATGATTTCATGTGCTGCCTGCATCCCTTGGATGAGGCATTGCTTGTTTACGCAGTCTGGTTTCTGGCATCCCACAGACCGGTGCCGGTTCATGGATCGGGGGAAGTGATGATATTCAATTTTTTTTAATACCGGTTCTGTGGGCGTGGCTTAGTGGGCATGGCTATGCTGTCAGCCAATCAGAGGTGGTATTTGCCGCTGTCGGCCAATCAGAGGTGGTATTTGCCAGGTCTCTGAATCAATCAAAATTATCGCTACCGGTTCTACGGAACCTGTCGGAACTGGCTGAATGCCACCTCTGATCAGGGGTTGAAAATATGCAAATATTGTTTATACTGATGTGTCACGTTGCCGTCACGTGGTTTTTCGTGATGTTTTTCGCATTCACGTGCAGGGAGTGGCCTGCACGTGACACATCTGGCCCGCGGGCCTCCAGTTTGACACCCATGAGCTAGGCCATAATTGCTCAGACAGAAACAAGAACTGTGTTGCTTCAGTTCGATGTCTGCTATCCTTGACCCTAGGAAGCGGAGCCAGAGATCAGAATCAGAGTTCAACACCTCACAATCCACAAATGTTATGCATTTTTGCTTTCCATTTCTGTAAATTAGAGTGTTTCCAGGAGAGCAAAAAAAAAGTCAGGGATGTTTTTTGCAGGGGCTCATGTGTTAGTCCCTGATGAATAATCCAGTCCCTAATGGCTTGAAGATTTGACCTTAAGCCTTTGTTGGTTCAGCCTTACAGTGGAATAAATGTGACAACCCAGAAGGCTTGGACCCATCTCTTCTAATTTGAGCAAGATCCAATGGTTCTTTGCTTCTTCAGCAGGTTTGGGGAAGAACTCTTCACCCTGTGCAGGGAAGAGACTAGTTGCCGTATCAATAAGATGCTGTGGGGTCATCACAGGAAGAGGGAGGAAATGGGGGAGACCCTCGGAGAGCTGTATTGCAGCTGGTAATAACTAGCACCAAGTTCTGCCCGAGGCCTCTGGGCCCAACAGTAGGCTTGTTAAGTACGTTAATGAAGGAAGGACATCGGCAAAGCCCCTGGCTATTTGCTGAAGTGTCATATGTCTGTTGGCTGGATCTTGGAGCTGTGCAAATTCTCTTCTCCCTCCCATCTGACTTCCATCTC
Source organism: Boaedon fuliginosus (assembly GCA_027560395.1). NCBI lineage: Eukaryota > Metazoa > Chordata > Lepidosauria > Squamata > Lamprophiidae > Boaedon > Boaedon fuliginosus. Next base: position 361,717 of record JANHGC010005910.1, on the reverse strand, counting down.
CCAGCTGCAGGGTTTGCTTCACAGAACTGCAAATGTCCTAGATATTAAAATTGGAAAAGAGATCTGGAAAGCGACAGAGGATATTGGCTGGAATTATTTCAGTAGTGTTTCTCTGCTGACCCCGTCCAAATGTGCCCCATGCCTGCTTGCTCAGGGGAATGGCTACACAATCTGAGAACCAAGTGCTCCCTCATTCCTATTTTCAATAAATATGTTCTGATTAAGCTGTTTTAAGGAAAATGAAGCAGGGTAGGGCTTTCAGGAAGTAAATAGATGCGGTTTAAGGACAATGGGGGTTTGATTCTGCAGATGCCCAGCCTCCACTGGGGTGACACCCACTGGCTCTTACCCCAACCTGACGCACATTCCTGAATGGTTCCAAGAGGAGTATTAGCTTTTTGCTCTGGATTACCAAGGCCACCACAAGAAGCAACATAATGTTGAGTGTTGAACTTGGGATGGGTTTAGTAGAAGCGACTGCAAACTTTTCAAAGGAAAATCAAAACAATGTGTATTTCTAGGTAGAAAATTAAATTTCCCCATTGGCATGGCTAAAAGATACATCATGCATATCCTTCCTGAAACAAATTTTCCTCAGGATACTGTATGTTTCATGGAAAAGTTTTACAACTTTCTTCTGGAGATCCCCAGGGTCCCCAATGCACCTTCTCTGTAAGGAATAATTAGAATATCAGCATTCTTTAGCTTAGAAAGAAGGCGGCCGAATGCGAATGTCTTTGGTGAATATATAATCATACATGGCATGGAGAAAGCAGGCAGGGAAGTTCTCTCTTTCTCTCAAAAGCTATTTGGAAGATTTAGAATAGTTAGAAGAAAGCACTTCTTCACACATCGCATAATTAACTGGTGGAATTCATTACCACAGGATGCAATGGGAGTCACTAACCTGAATGGCTCAAAAAAAAAAGGATTGAATGTAAATTCATGGAGAACCGATCTATCGAAGACTATTGCTCTCGAAAACACATCATTACGGTTGAGTTGGAGGTACATTTGCAGGGGCAGAATGGCAGGAAAGCATCTGTCTCATATCTCATCATGCTTGGAGCCACTTTAAGGGCATAGAATTGTACAACCTGGAGGAGAACTTAGAGACAGTCCAATTCGGAGTTCTCAAGCTAAACTGGCAGAATGTGGGCCATTTTTGGCAGCCTCAACAACACTTGATAGGCATGGAAGACACTGTGCATATAGATATGTGGAGGGGACCGACCAATGCAAAATGCAGAACTTCTCTTGATCTTGACACTAATAGTTTTGCCCCTACAGTACTTGCTTTTCTTACAGCTGCATTTCATTTTAGCTTGTGATCCCCTGAGACACCCAGATCCATTTTGCATGTTTGGCTGCCCAGGACAGTCCTCCCCATCCCTCAATCAACCCTTTGATCTCCCCCCAAATATAGGACTTTGTTTGCCCCCCCCCCACCTTGCCACTGAGAGAAATACAATACTGGACTATGTCGGACCTTCAGCTGTGTTCTCTCCCATTTCTGCACTAGCTTACTATGTTTTTATGAAAATGGCTTACATATTTTAATAAATCTTTCCCTCAAAAATATTTCTTGCCCTGCCATTCATTATAAAAACGTCTATTTTGTCACACGTTCCTAATATAACCCATTTTTACGTGCCTCTTTCCTTGAGAATGGGAAAGTGTGAGAGACTATCCATTTTCTTTCATTTACACTAACAGAAAATTCTGGAAATATTAGTGCGATGTAGCTAGAAGTCGGAGAAACCACCCCTTATCACATCTGAGTCTGATGCCTTGTTTCAAATTCATTGTTACCCAAAGTATAAAGAGCATTCTTTATTTCAAGCCTCTCAGCTGTATATTTTAGAAAATTTGATCTGGTTGCCTTTGCTTGAAGGAAAAAGGATTAAGGAGTAGTTGCCACTAACAACTCAATTGCCTGGGAGACCAGATGAATTTACATGCATTATCCATTGTAGTGGAGACTTTGCTAAAGGGACTGCTGGTCCCATCTAGCTGCAGCCGGCTGCACCATTTGATAAGGAGGAGGCTTGCTAGCGATAATAATAATAATAAAAAAACCCAGAACATTTATACCAGTTAAGTTACGGGGACCGCAAAATATATGGCCACTTCCAAATGACTTGTTACGAATGACTTGGCCACTGCCTGTTTCTTTCCATTTCTTGGTTGCATTTATGTTACGATGGAGGGTCCATCTGCTTGCTTTAAGAGCCCAGGAAGAAAGGCCTACAGGGGAAATAATGGTGGCAAGGAAATGCTGCATTCTAAAGCAAAGATACTGCACAGCCGCGAGAAATAAAAGCAAAGAGAAATGGTAGCTGTGAATATGCTGTGCCTATTCTTGTCAACAGCTCTCCTGGTATTTAAAAAATGCCTCTCAATCAACGTACAGGAAGCATAAGCTGGACAACCACATACTTTGGGACCCCCCCTTTTGGGGGGGGGAATGGGTTTCCTTCAAGTCAGCATTGACTTCTGCAATTGCCTGGACCAGTCCCTGCAGGTTTCTTGGCAAGGTTTCTCCAGATCGGGCTTGGCTCCTTCCTAGAGCTGACTGAGGGAGTGGCTGGCCCAAGCTTCATGACTCAGGTGGGACTAGAACTCCCAGTCTCCTGGTTTCTAGCCTGGTGACCTAATCACTACACCAGCCTGGCTCTTTTGGAAACCCATGGTGACAATGAAAATCTTGAGTCTAGTGGGGAAGAAGGGATCCAAGAAAT
>JANHGC010005910.1:340470-358872 GCA_027560395.1 Boaedon fuliginosus | reverse complement strand
TGCCCCCCGTCTTCACACGCCTGCAACTGAGAAGCGGCAGGCAAGATTACACCAAATACAGGTTTGTGCCAAATAGCAGTTGGTTTTAAACATGGTCTGGGATCCATGACCTTTGACACAGGCAGGTTTTTAAATGAATTCGTAAGGGGTGAAAGGATTCCTGTTAGCATCTGCAAAGCTTAAACAATGCATTTCCCCTTTATATCCTCTAAACCATTACCATACACACACACACACATACAAAAGCACACAAATTTTTGGCATTGCCTGTGTGTGTGTGTGTATGTGTGTGTATCTGAGGGCCATAGAAGGAAGACTGACTAAGTCCCTATGGCTCCCAGGCCAACTTTTATTCATTCCTGTAGTAGGCAGAGATTGACATCTAATAACAGCCTTATATAAAGTGACGAATGCCTGGACTTAATGTAGCAGCCTCCAAAGCTTCGGTTTCCCATGCTCCCAGAAAACCAAAAATATCTTCATAATTCCCACTGTAAAAAGTCAGAACAACAGATTCTTGCTGGAGGCCACAAACCAGCTTTTGTTGTAACTGAGATTTGAAAATAGCATTCCTGACCTCTGGATGCAGCTAGCTGTTAACTAACCAGGATATTGGACTGTCCCCCTCCCCGCCCCAAGTTCCTCTGTGGTGTAGGAGGATTCGTTGGACCACAGTGAAGCCCTCTGGGAATCGCAAGCCTTTGAGGGGATGTCTTGTCCGAGAATCTTCTGGTCTTTATTCTTCGTGTCGCCCCTAAAAATAATGAGACTTCTGGCAATCGAGGTGCCAGATCTATCTTCAGGCCTGTCTTTGGTCTCATTTGAAAGTGAGCTTGAATAACATAAAAGCCAGGAGGATCAACCTTCAGTAGCTGGGTGCTGAATGCTGAATCCTTTTCATCTTATACAGATCCTAGAATAATCGGAAGCTCCGACATACGGAGATTGCATTTCAAGCCCTCCCCGCTTTCGATGAGGCGAGGACTCCCCCCCCCACCTACAATACAAATGTAATTGTTTCTTGTCCAGAGGGGAACGGTGTGAAAATAAGAATCTGAGGTGACCGTGTGTGTGTGCTTTATTTGGATTGTTATTTTTCCTCGCTTTTTTCAATGCATTAAGGGTAGCATATTCGTCGCCTCAATAATCTCCCTCTATTATTGCAAAAACCGTGGTGTCGGGTCCAATTACGTCAAAAAAAGCCCCCCACCCACCCTCGTTTCAGGGTTTTTTTGTTTTGTTTTGTTTCTCTTTTTGAATGGAGGGTGAAGAAAAAGCTGAAAATAAACATTATGTGAAATAAGTCCAAATCTTCTTCCAACCCAAGGCCTCCCCCCTCCCATCTTGATATGTGTGCTTTCCAGGCCCCAGAGCACATGTGGGGAATTGAAAAAGCATCTTTGCGTAGCACAGATGGCAGGGATGAGTGTTAACTTCTCTATTCCCCCCTTCTTTTCTTCTCTTGTAATTCACATCTGGCTGATGAATGCTGTACCTGGGAATCTATACCTAAGGTGGCAAAACTGTATCAGGAAGGGAAGCGTATTTCCTCATCAAATTGATTATTAAATGTAATTCCACATTCTAGCCCTCACTATGTGTCTGTGTGTGTGTGTGTGTGTGTGTGTGTGAGAGAGAGAGAGAGAGAGAGAGAGAGAGAGAGAAGGAGAGGGAGAGGGGGGAAAAGAGAACACTAATGTGGTGGTGCTTTCATGTCTAACATGGGACTAGAATTCAGTCTCCTGGTTTCTAGCCTAGTTCCTTAATGTCACACAAAATTGTGTGCCTGCACTGCCCCCAATGTGCCACTAGGTGGCAGCAACTGGCTAGTGCTGCACCTAGGACACCTATAGGGGAAGATGTTATACCCTACCTATAAAAGGGGCTTGCACGCTCCTACACATGTTCAGAATCCAGATGTAGTCTCACCAGAGACCAACTTACCTATTGCTTATATAATAAATCTGTTCCTGTTGAACCTGTCTCTGTGGTATGTGGCTGATCCTAAGATCCCAGCCTCACCTCCACGACAAGTGGTAGCAGAGGGACAGTTGGGGATCCAAGCTACAAACCCTGAGATGTACTCCAGATGTCTTCAAGTCCTGCAAAGACTTCAAAGACAACCTTGGACCCACAGCTCACCGATAATGGCCAGAGGCCATCGATCAAGGGAAGCTGCAGAAAGACCTGCCTTACCTGCAGACAGGGACTGCAACTCTCCTAGTGCTGCTGACTATGAGCCAACAACAAACTCGAATGGAGAGGAGCAGCTAGCATCTGCATCACTCCAGGGCACCCAGCATATGGCCCTGGAGGAGGCAGAGATCTGGGACCAGATCTCAGAAGTCACTGACCACCAGATGAACTTCCTAACCAATGCCAAGTGCTGGGACCTCCTGAGGAAGATGCTGATGAATGAAGCTGTGGCTGTAGCATAGCAGAGACCAGCATCCGGAGGCAATCGGTGATAGCAGCGGGAGAGACTATGGTGGCAAGGAAGCAAGTAATGGCAGCGAGGAAGCCTTCTATACCCGCGACCTGACTTATGACCACACCAAAGGAGGACTCACAGAGTGGTGAGGACTTATCCACTGATGATGAGCCACCTGTATCAAACGGAGAAGAAGCTGATGGGGAAGACAGCATGGCTGCCTTCCCGCCAAATTCAGACTTGGCATAAATGGCCAGAAGAAGAAGGCCAAGTCCAAAGATGGCCACTGGGCTACACCAGGTTCCAAGATGGCCACACCCAGGGGCACACCACCCAAGCCACACTGGCAGGCCACCGACCTCGTGCAAGCCACCACCAGTCCCAGAAGACACCAGATGCCAACTGGGGAAACCACACAAAAAGGCAATAAGGAAGGCAAGGCCGGCACCTGAAATGGAGGCCCAGCCCAAGGCTCCACAGCCATCCCACAAACACCCACAACTGGCAGATGATGATGAGTACCCTTCGGCAGCAAGTGAGGCCCCTGGAGGGTATCAACAACCACAGAAGTTGTCCCGTCTCAAGCAGACAGTCCAAGCCACCCTGGAAGGCATTCTGGTGGCAATCCGAGAAGCCGCAGTCCAAGGTCTCAGCAGCCAAAGGGAACCATGTGAAACCTCAATGGGAGCGATGGGAGACCCATAGCCAGGACAAGCAGACCACTCCCCAGGGCTCTCAGGAAGACATACCAGCCTCTGGTGACTCCAGCTCCAGTGAGGATGGCGAGTCCTCAACTTACGAATCCAACGGCCGCATCCCTGAAGTCTCAATGTGGCAGCTCAGTCCTCCGGTGGGTGAGTCCTCTTTATGAAAGTCCCCTTCTGGCTCTCCAGTCCTCAGGAGGAGATCCAAGGTCCAGGTAGTAGAGCCCAGGCATGAGGAGGCCACTTCCCAGGGAGCTCCCCAGGAGAGGTCTTACCTCTCCGACGATCAGCAGCAACTGAGGTTGGCACATGTCCAGTCATCTGGACATGCACAGTCTCTTACCTGTCAGGATCAGCTGGCTGTCAGTGGAGCTGCTATTCCCAGCGTAGGAGTGCCTATGCCTTTCACCCTGTGGAAAGAAAGAGACATAAAAATCAACAAAAAAATTGCTAAAAATACTTAGAAATCCCATAATCTTACCACAACACTTTAAGAAGCTTGAGCTAGGGGGAACCAATCACAGTGAGTGGAAGAAAGAGTTTCAAGTGGTTCTCATGAGGGAGGACTGCCTGTACCTGGTCACAAATCCTCCAGCTCAGCCATGGAGTCAAGAAGTGGATGCCATACATAAGAGGGCTTTTGCTCTATGCTAGTATTCCTGATAGCTTGAAAATTCAAGAAGCGTGGAAGAAGCTTGATGCCCTGTTCCAGAGTAACAACATTGGAACTACCATCTGGCTCTCAATGAGGTTCCACAACGTTAGTCTGGGGGTGACATGGGGGAACATCTGGCCATGGTTAAGGCCATGAGGGTGGAACTTATACAAAGAGGTGAGCAAATTCCAATTGGTAGCCTAGTCAGCGTGTTGCTGAACTCTGTTAAGAGGGAAGATTGGAATACTTTTATGGTGTCTATTGAGGGGGACCCCAACAAATATGACATGGAATACCTGTCTGGTCGCATGATGGAAGAATATTGGCAGCAGCAGGAGAATCCTAGGCCCCAACACCTGAGGAACCAGAGGGGTCATTACCAGGGTCATCGCCAACCTGCAAGGAGAGAAAACAACTTTGACCAAGTGAACTCTTTTTGGGCCTGGTTTTGGCTGGTTTTTTGGCCATTTTTCAGGCTGCTATTAAGGCTGTTTTCAGGCTGTTTCTCTGGCTGGTTTTTGACTGGCTTTTTGGGCGTTTTTTTGGGCCATTTTCAGGCTGTTTTCAGACCATTTTAGGCCATTTTCAGGCCATTTATTTGGCTGGTTTTTTGGCCATTTTCAGGCTGTTTTCACGCTGTTTCTCTGGCTGTTTTCAGGCCATTTTTGGGCCTTGTTTGGCCATTTTCAGGCCATTTTTTGGACCATTTCCGGTGCTCTGGTGCCTGTGAAGAGTGGCTGGTGACAGTGCAGGTGCCCACAGAGAGGGCTGTGTGTGCCGCCTGTGGCATGCATGCCATAGGTTCGCCATCAGGGACCTATATCAACTTATTCACACAGACGTGGTCGGGCCTTTTCCAGAATCACTGGGCCTCAAGTGGAACTTCCTGACTGTGGTTGATGACTTTTCCCGCTTTGGCCATGTCTTCACCATGAAGGAGAAGACAGAGGTTCCGAAGAACTTAGTATCTGTACAGTCTTGTGGAGACTCAGTATGGCCTGCTCATTGGGCAGATTCAAAGTGATCATGGGACTGAGTACACATCATGCCAGTTCCAGAATTGGGTCAGAGAGAAGGCATAAAACATTTCACTACTCTACCCTTCATGTCACATGCTAATGGGGTGGCAGAATGCCACAATGGCATGTTGCAGACCATGAAGGACAGTCTGCTGGTGGATGTCAAATTGGACCATCTTATTGGGGAGAAGCTATAGTTTTTGCAAACTATACACTTAACAGGACTTGGAGCAGTGTCATTGAATAGACACCTTACGCACTGCTCTACAACAAGAAGTCCTACCTGGCGCACTTGTGCATCTTTCGATCCAAGGCCTGGGTCTATGTCCCCAAGCAACAATGTAGAAAGGGGGACCAAGCATCCAGGGAACTTACTTTTGTTGGCTATGCTACAAGTCACCAAAGGCTATCGCTTTCTGGACTGTAATGGAAGAGTGGTGATATCCAATTCTGCAGTCTTCCCAAATGATGGTAGCTGGTGACATCTTCATTGTAATGAACTGGCTGTCTACATCTCCGGAGGTTCCAGCGATGAGCCTGCCACATCAGACACACCCTGTGAAGCAAGTGCAACAGACAACAAACCCCAAAGACGCAAAAGATGGCAGAGAAAATCAACAAAGCCAAAGGACTCACCTGCTACAGAGGCCTCCACTTCAACTTCAAGGCCTGCTCCAGAGGTGACAGCTGCTTCACAATGCCCAGGTCTTCCCACCAGCAGAGCGGGAGGTGAAGGATATGGCAAGTAGACAGAGGTGAGACACTCCAGACATTCCAAAAAGGGGGGTCCCTCCAAAGACTCTGGAAGAGGAGTACATCACTGTCATCAATTCCATGACAGAAGCTCCCAGAACATACTCTGGTATCCTCAACCTGCCAGATGAGTAACAGAAGAGATAGAGAGTGAGATGACCAGTCTCAAGCAGCTGCAGGTCTTCACACCAAAGCCACTTCCACAAGGCAAGAAGACCATTGCCACCAGGTGGGTATACAAGGATTCTCACAGAAATATTTACAGGACCACCATGAGGGCAGAGAGTGTGAAAGCTGCCCTCATCACTGCTGCGGCCAAGGGTGAGGTGGTCTAACAGTATGATGTTCAGACTGCCTACCTGCATGCAGACCTGGACCACAGTCTGTATGTCAGATGTATCCCTGGGTTCCAGAACTCAGAAAGCCACACCTGGCTGCTGAAGAAGAGCCTGTATGGCCTAAAGCAATCAGGTAAGCAGTGGTATGACTGCCTGGCTAAAGCCCTTGCCAACATGGGCTACAGGACATCTCCTGTGGATGAGTTCATTTTCATCAAGTGCTCACAGGAGGGGCTAGAGAAGGTCCTAGTTTATGTGGATGACATTCTCTATATAGACCCAAGCCAAAGCAGTGGCAGCAGGTTTGTAAAGACTTTGGGAGCCAAATTTTACTCTCAATTCACTCAGTCACATGGACAAATACCTGGGAGTCCACATCACCAGGACCAAGAGGGGGTTTGTACTTTGCCAAGAGGAAAAGATCATGGAACTGATTCCCAAGTGCAAGATGGCTGATGCAAAACCTGTCAGCACCCCCATGCAAACCAACCTCTGGGGGCTCACCCACAAACTGAGCCCCGCCTTTGAGGAGAACACAATGTACAGGTCAGTGGTAGGGTCACTGCTCTATATCAGCAATTGGAGCAGATATGACATTGCTTTAGTGGTGAACTTGCTAGCCAGACACGTGGAGACTCCCAGACAGTTCCACTGGATAGCAGCAAAAAGGGTACTGAGATACCTGGGCAATACTGCAGGTGCTGCTCTACTGCTAGAGCCTACCACAAGGGATGTGCCATGCCTGTCTCCTTGTGCAGATGCAGATTGGGCCCAAGATCCCAAGACCAGGAGGAGCACATCTGGCGTCCTCATACTCCTTAATGGCAGCCCCATCCAGTGGCACGTGGGGCAACAGAAGTTTATATCCTGCTCCTCTTCAGAATCATAGTACGCCTGTCTCTCGGATGCGGTGAATGATCTCACTTGGTTTGATTCTCTGGTCACCAGTCTGTGGGAGCCACCACCTCTTCCTCTTCAGATTATGGAGGATAACACTGGCACAATAGGCATTTCCAGGGCATTGTCTGTAGGGCCTAGATCTAGGCATATTGACATACACTACAGGAATGTAAGACAGTTAGCAAAGATGGGATATATAACGGTCATCTATAGAAAGACAGTTGACCAGGTGGCAGATATTTTCACTAAACCCCTCCCATGCGACAGACATGACTATCCGTGTGAAAAGCTATGCCTGACCCTGTGAAAATGTATACATGTCATTGCATTTTGTACTTTTGTATTTTGTGCAAATACCTGCCTTGGCCTGGTGTGGGTGGTGCGGGCAGTGGAAGGGGATTGTCATACAAAATTGTGTGTCTGCGCTGCCCCCAATGTGCCACTAGGTGGCAGCAGCTGGCTAGTGCTGCACCTAGGATACCTGTAGGGGAAGATGTTATACCCTACCTATAAAAGGGGCTTGCACACTCCTACACAGAATCCAGATGTAGTCTCACCAAAGACCACCTTACCTATTGCTTATCTAATAAACCTGTTCCTGTTGAACCTGTCTCTGTGGTATGTAGCTGATCCTAAGATCCCAGCCTCACCTCCATTAGACCAAACTGGGTCTAGTCTTCCCTCGGGCACAGCTCAGTGATTTTGGATTAGCCACTTTCTCTGTCAGATTAGAAAGCTGAAAAACATCCAACGATCAACCTACACAAGATCAGTGTGAATCAATTACAATCCATAACTTTCAATAAAGAGGCCTTCGCCCTGCAGATAGTGGATTCATATTGATCATCATCACCATCACAACACTTTATTGCGATCAAAACAAAATTACAGGATGTTTCTAAAGCTACAGATCTGGGATACACCCTAGGGAACCAAGCTAGAGATGTCACATCATCATGTTTGTTTTCCTGCTCTCAAATTGCTTGCCAGCATCAGTCAAGTGGCAGGTCAACCTGTCACAGAAAAAGGAAGCCAGCATTTTTAACAGAAAATGTGAGGGCATCGTGAGGTTAGAAAATGATGTCTGGAAATGCAGAAAAACTTTGACTGGAGCATGGGATGTGGGCACGTGATGATCTGCTTCAGGCAGCAAAAGACTTGAGCCAGCACGAGGGGAAGGCAAAGCAGAAGCTCATTGGCAAAGCACATTTTTGCCTCTGGCTTGGTCAACCATTGCATTTCCTAGGATGGATTTAGTTCGATTTCAAACCCCAGAGGGCTTCTGTTAATCAGCAGCTATGTTCACTGTCAACTGAACCCAGCTTATAAATAAACCCAATAGTCTCAATTCACACAACATACTGGGCCTCAAATTAGTTCAATGTTTATTCAATGTTACTCAACATACTCAATGTAGTGAACAATCTTGCACTCTTGGCTAGATGATGAATGGTCAAAGTGACATGACATAAGTTAGCATCTTCTTTCCTTCTTTCCCTTAAACTCCATATTAGATCAACTGCTGGAAACTACTCATAACTATGTCTAAAAAGGGAACGGAGAAATGTGAAAGGCAACTTCTGCCCTCTTTCTCTTTCTTTCTCTTTCTCCTTCTTCTTAGCAAGAAAAATGACCAAATTGACCAGGTAGTATCAGGTTGGCATACAATCCAACATGTATCAGATAATGAAAGGATAGATGAAGTTGAAGAAGATTTCACCATTGGTCAGCTAATGTCAAACTGAACAATTCTTATTTGTACTCAACGCTACTGAACAAATCCAAAGTACATACAACAATCACAGTTCCTTCTGCTTTCCTCCTCTCTTGGGTCAGGGAATGCTCCCTTCCCTACGCTGTTGGATCCTCATGTTGCCTATTGTAATTGGCTTGCTTTACTCCACAACAAGATGGGTAAACAGGAGCCAAAGTATGTGAGCAGGCAGTGTTAATTAGTTTTGGTAAATATTTAGAGATGGGCTGAAGAGGCACCTGGGACTCTTATGAGAGTCATTGCCAGGATTGTGAGCCCCCTGGAGGGATGGGTGGAGCTTTCTGCTGTTTGGTTATTTCTCATTTTGCAAATGGTTTCAAGGGATCTCCTGTTAATTAAAATCAAACAGAGCTGGTTGGTACCTTTCCCCTACTCTGCATTTTGTTGCTGTCATTAAGCATCCTAGGGTCACGCCTCTGTGCCCAAAACTGAAGATAAGGTTCAACTTTCCCCATCTAATTGCCTTCCTTCCCACCTTGGGAAAAGCCTTGAGTATAGGTGGTCCTTGACTTACGATCACAATTGAGCCCAAAATTTTTGTGGCTAAGTGAGGCATTTGTTAAGTGCCCCATTTTACAACCTTTCTTGCCACAGTTGTTAAGTGTATCCCTGCAGTTGCTAAGTTAGTAATGTGGTTGTTAAGTCAATCTGGCTTCCCCATTGACTTTGCTTGTCAGAAGGCACAAAAGGAGAACCCAGATATTGCAACTGTCATTTATTTATTTATTTTATTTCTTATTTTATTTGGATTTGTAGGCCGCCCAATTCCGCAGGACTCCGGGTGGCTCACAACATTAATAAAAACATATAAATAACATAACATTTAAAATTCCCTTAAAAATTACTACAGTTCTAAAATTTTGGTGGGTCAAACTAGTCCAGCCTTCTGAAAGAGCCAGGGCTTCAACGCTCGGCAGAAGGTTCTCAAGTCTGGGATACTGCGGAGCTCCGTAGGCAGATCATTCCAGAGGGCCAGGGCCACTGCAGAAAAGGGCCTCCTCCATGAAATTGCCAGGCAACACTGCCTGGTTGATAGTATCCAGAGGAGGCCTACCCTGTGCAGTCTCATGGGGCGCTGGGAGGCAACTGGTGGCAGGAGGCAGTCTCGAAAGTAACTCGGTCCAATGCCATGTAGGGCTTTAAAGGTAACAACCAGCACCTTGAATTGAACCCAGAAGCCCACTGGGAGCCAGTGCAGGTCACGCAAGAGTGGCGTGACATGGGTGTATCAAGGAACACCCACGATTGCTCACGCAGCCGCATTCTGGACCAGTTGAAGCTTCTGAATGCTTTTCAAGGGCAGTCCTAAGTAGAGTGCATTTCTGTGATGTAACCGTGAGGTGATGAGGACATGAGTGTCTGTGAATAATGCTTCTTGGTCCAGAAAGTGCTGCAATTGGTGCACCAGGTGAACCTGGGCAAAGGTCCCCCTGGCCACAGCTGTTAAATGAACTACTAATTTTAGCTGTGGATCCAGGAGGATACCCAAATCGCGAACCCACCTCCCCCACCTATTTCCAATGCTGGCAAATGTTGGAAGTAGGAACCCAAAGCTACTCAGTCTTGTCAGGGTTGAGTTTGAGCCTGTTGGTCCCCATCCAGATCCACACAGCCCTCAGGCACTGGGACATCACTTCAGCGGCATCATTGGATTGGTTCAGGGTGGAGATGAACTACTGAGTATCATCTGCATACTGATGATACTTCACCCCAAATCATCGAATGATCTCACCCAGTGGCTTCATATAGATGTTGAATAGGAGTGGTGAGAGCACCAATCCCTGGGGTACCCCTCATGCAAGGGGCCTCGGGCTCGACCTCTGCCCCCTACCAATACTGTCGGCATGTGGTCTAAGAGATAGGAGGATAATAACTGAAGCATGGTGCCTCCCACTCCCAGCCCTCTGAGCCACTCCAGAAGGATACCATGGTCAATGGTATCGAATGCCGCTGAAAGGTCAAGTAGCACCAGGATAGAGGAATGGCCCCAATCCCAGGCTTGTGAGAGATCATCGACTAACGCAACCAATGTTGTCTCAGTGCTGTGCCCAGGCCTGAAGCCAGACTGAAAGGGGTCCAGATAATCCGCTTCTTCCAAGGACTCATGGAGCTGTAGCGCCACAACCTTCTCAACAACCTTCCCTAAAAGGGAAATGTTGGAGACTGGATGAAAGTTTTTTAGTTCTGCTGGGTCCAAGGCAGGCTTCTTGAGGAGGGGTCTCATCACTGCCTCTTTCAAGGCAGGTGGGAAGAACCACTCTCTCAAAGATGAGTTTGTAACTGCCTGGAACCAGCCTTGTGTCACCTCTCAACTGGTCGAAACCAACCAGGAGGGGCATGGGTCCAATGAACAGGAAGAGGCGCTCATAGCTACCATGGCCTTGCCCACTTCCTCAGGGCCAACCGGATCGAACTCGTCCCAAATAATCAGACTAAGACCTGCCCCCAGCTACTCTGTAGCACTTGCCCAGTCGGAGTCCAGATCATAAATATGAATCAATTGCCAAGCATCTGAATTTTGATCACGTGATCATGGGGATACTGCAATGGTTGCAAGTGTGAAAAATGGTCATAAGTCACTTTTTTCAGTGTTGTTGTAACTTGGAATGGGCATTAAATGAGTGATTGTTAGTTGAGGACTATTTGTAATTAATTGTATCTTTCTTTGTTCTCAATTGTCTCAAGGATGAAGAAGATAACAAGTTGGAACATATAACATGATGATGAGGAGTACTGAAGCTTCCTATATCCCAGAATGGAGGGCTTTGGATTTGGGTCCACAATGCTTAGCTGGTTACCACCATCTGGAGGAAGGAGCTCAGAAATCTCCCTGACCATGTGGGGATATTTCTGTGTTCTCTATATTACCTTTTATTCTATTTGAAGGAAGGCTATGATGATCTTCCCTTCTATCCCTCTAGGTTAAGAAGCTCTATGGTTTCACTTTACCCAGAAGACCTTCCACTTCCTTCCTGTTCTTCATTCCAACTTCTACTGTGGGATGGTCATGTTGTCTTGTTATGTGTCTCTGCAGATAAAAGAATAACATATTAGTAGAGCATTTGTTTTTAGATAAGTTTTTGCCAGTATTGTAATAAAATAAAAGTTAGATTGTTATTTTTACACACAACCATTGTCCCACGTGTATTTTTTCACATGGTAAGAAGCGATGATCCATTGATAGATTTTTTTTCCCTTCAACAAACCAACTATGGTAGTTCCAACTCTACAGTAAAAGACTTGGCCAATACTTACATGGGAGACTCAGGAATTTCAGGCTTATCCTGTAGACTTCTTGCAGAAAGGCAGAATATAAATTTAGTCAACCAATGAATACATGGAGGCAGGCTTCTGTCCATATTGATGCATCCATCTGAGTGACCTATAATCAGGCTATTAGAAGAGCAATGGTGCCTTCTATTCTCAACAAGGATGTACAAGAGAACTTCTGTGACTCTTAAATACATATCCCACATTGCAAAAAAGCAGAGCCTTTAAAACCCAGTTCTTTGCCAAGGAGATCAGGAAGACAAAGAACTGGTGTGATATTTATTTATTAGATTTATTTATTTATTAGATTTATATCCCGCCTCTCTTCACCCCTTTCGGGGGAACTCGAGGGATCCTCAGCCTTCATTAGCTTGATATATTTTTTGATGTTTTCAAAAATACTTTAATTCTTGTTTTTAGGGTTGGCTTACCTGCTTTTATCCTGGGATGGCTTTCGTCTTTCAGGATTGCTGTCTTGCAATGAGCTGCCGTGCAAGGATGCACTTCATCTCCCATCTCAAATGTTTGGTCCTGGGGTGTCTCTGTCACATTTCAACTGCTCAGAGTGGTTTACTCAGTGACAGGTTGCTTCCTATCCAAAGGCAAAAAACCGAGTCTTCATTGTACAATTAGGTCACAAACATGCCTTATTAGGCATACACTCCTATATTGCTAAGAATATGTGGGTGTAAAACAGATACTTTTTTTAATATGAGAAGAAAACATGTGCAAGCTTAAGAATAGGTCAGTGCTTCAATTTCTTGAAAGGTCACCAATATTGCACAACTAAAACCAGGCACAAATGCATCCTGTTAAAAGCAGTAGGATATCCAATTTAAGGCCTGCTCACCGCTGCTAGACTTACTCAAGATTAATGTTCGTTGAACTGTGGCCTGTGTGTGAGATTAATCTGTGTTAAACAAATATCATTTTTGTGCCCGAAATGCACCTCCCAAAGGGACAATTTTTTACTTAATTAGTTCCCAGTGTTTTCCTATCAGCTTCATAACATATTGGCACAAACACCTTTAAAGTTCAGAAATCTAAAGCATGTTTCATTATGGTGGATGAGAGGTAGGGTATATGGTGGATTAAAAAAAAAAGATGTCATAAGATAAACTTGCAGGGCAGCAGCGGGAAAAAACAAAGAGCACAATAGTGCCCCAAGGGTGGATCAACCCCCCCCCAAAAGGTGCTGAGGACCCCAACTTGATTGGTATTTTGGTGCCTACCAAAAACCTAATGCTTTCAGCGGGCAGGTACCAATTGTTGTGGCCAATGTGAAAAAATCATGCAAGATCGCTGTTTTTTTTCCTGCTGTAGATTTTTTCCCCTCAAAACTATTATATTGCTGTTTTTTAATGGTTGACTTGAGTCTATTGCCAGCATTCGGAGAAGAAGGAGAAGGAGAAGGAGAAGGAGAAGGAGAAAGAAAGAAAGAAAGAAAGAAAGAAAGAAAGAAAGAAAAAGAAAGAAAGAAAGAAAGAAAGAAACTGAAGGGTTTATTTTGGCTGCTCTTGAGCTAGTTATTCTAATTAATGCAATCAAAGCCAAAATTGAAAAATTATCAAATGATTCAAAGTGCAGATTGTGCAAAGAAGCAGAAAAAACAATCGCTCATATACTCGGCTTGTGCAAGAAGATCACACAGTTGATACAAAACAACATAACAGAGTCACTAAAATGACTCCCAGTAAAATCTGTAAAAAATTACCATGCGGCAATAATGAATACTTGATGAGAGCATATAGTTTAAAAAGTTTAAAACATAGGATTTCTGAATAGAAACTGGTAAAATCTTGGCTCATAGTGCACAATATTTGATTGTGGTTGAAAAGAAGGAAATGTGGATAATCAATTTGGCAATACCAGTGGATAGTGCAATAGAAGAATTGGAGAAGATCACAAAATATCAAGATCTGAAAATTGAAGTTGAAAGATTAAACCAGCTGTGGTGGTCCCAGTGGTAATCAGCACACACCAAAAGCTACCAAAAAATCTTGGATGGCACATAGAAAAATCTGTGCCTTGACATCTATCAATTTCAAAACACCACATTGCTTTGATTTGCACATATCAGCTTATTATAACATCCCAGATTACTGGGAATAACTCAAAGTATATGAAAGCCAACACCAGCTAACAAACTGGGAGCTGTAATTTCACATTGTTTCCCATATAATAATGTTTAATTTATGTTTTGAGTATATTTCTAGTTAAATTAATTGTGTTGCAGAATAAGATGTTAAATTTGCAGCATAATATATTCTCCATGCATCTCTCTGACTTACAATGTGCTTATCTTCCGTGTTGCTGTTGCTGGAATGATAACAAGCTTTCATTCTCTCCTCTGTATGCAGAGTTCTTTGAGCAGTGATAAACAAGCAACATAAACAATTCTCCTTTCAAACTTTTTATCATGGTACAAATAACTTATTCCTAAACTTATTTATTTCAAGCCACACTGTTTTCTAACAATGCACACTTGAAAACAGGCATGCCCTTTGGAAGTAAAGTGTTTACTTATAAGTAAATGGCACTGACATTGTTGGGAACCAAGGATAAAGTCGTATGCAAATTTAGTCAAGGATTATTCCATGTGAGATTATTCCATATGAGATCTATATTTGTGCAAACATGATAAAAGTACATTGAGAGGGTGTAGTGTAGTTCAAACCTTTGAGAAGGGATACCTTCAAGTCCTTTTTATCTCCTGGCTAATGCCTGGGGAAGTCCTTTTGTTGGTAAATTTTGGGTGTGGTTTGCCATTGCCTGCTTCCTGTGGCTAACTGGCTCAAGGCTACCTAGCTAGCTTCTGTCGAGGCTGTGAATGGATTGGATCGCTGGATAAACTGCAAGCCATGAGTTCTTTATGATAATATTCTTTATTGTTGATTACAGGATCCAGGAGATGGGAAAGGGAAGTGAGGACTTCGTCTCCTGGGAGACTACATCCTTGAAGGTAAGTAGATATGCAAGAGCACAGGCACAAAGTAAGGAGCAAAGTAAAGAACTGAACCAAAGTGAGCAAACTTATATAGGGATGGCACCACATTGCCATCTACAGGTACATTCCCATTAATGCAACATAGGACATATTAGGTATAGCCACCTGGTGGCCTAGTCAGGGGTAGAGCCTAAAGGCACAGATTTTTCCATGACAGCTTCTTACTTAAGATGTGAGTGTCTGGATTGCTAGCCTAGTGTTTTACCACAAAACTAAAGTTGATTTCTGAACCAACAAATGTAGTTGAGGGCATTATTATTTGAAACTGGTAAGGTATATAACATATAAGTTCAATGATGAGAAAAAGAGGACATAATACTAAGAAGGACTAAGGGTTTGTATTTTAAGCCTGCAATCTGTATCTAAATAACAGTTCTATTGTTTCCTAATATATATATATTAAAAAAGCATCATTTCACTTGTGTAATGACAATCTGAACTCTACCACTGAGGATGTTCCAGGTTAAATTTACTGAAGGAAATTGCAGGATAGATTAACCAATAGGATAAATTGCTCTGAGTATTTCAGTTATTTCAGAACATATTATTGTAACAGATCCATATTTGGGGCTTACCCACACTGGCTGTCGCATCCTCAGGACAGACCACTAATCATTTCTCGTGAGTAGGAATGGACAATTCCACTCTATACTCATGTGTTTTTATTTATTTATTTTGTATTGGCTCCCATCTTACCAAGCAACTCTGGACTGCAAACATTTTTTTAATAAAAATAATTAACAATAATAAAAAATTAAAATACATAACACCCAAGAACAAATCAGCCATCATAATAATTAAATTATAATTATTAAAACTTCTTAATACAGTTTTAGATTACTCTTTTTCTTCTTTCATTATCTTTATGGCTCCTATTTGTTTTGATGGTGAGTTTTATCTCATTGTAAGTTAACCCAGAACTTGATTGACCACAATACTTTTCAAAGGTAGGAATGCTAAACAGCATGACAATACCAATAGCAGTTATATACCACTACATAGTGCTTTATAGCCCTCTTTAAGCAGCTTACAGAGTCAGCATTTTGCCCCCAGCTATCTGGGTCCTCATTTTACCGACCTTGGAAGGATGGAAGGATGAGTCAACCTTGAGCTGGTAAGATCGGATTCCTGGCAGTTGGCAGAATTAGCCTGCAGTAGGGCATTCTAACCACTGCACCACCACAATATCATAGTAGCCATTGCTTGGTTCTCAGTATGCACTGATGATGTTACCCAGTTTGGGTAATTTGGGTAATGACACCTCTGCAAGAAAACAACCAAGTTCAGAGAGCGCTAAACATATACAAATAAAATATGTTTTCAACATATTTCTATAATGTATGCATGCCTCTGACACAAGTTAGGGCAGAGAGGTTCTTCAATTCTGAAAGCAAAATAGGCACTGGATAATCTGGATAGCACCTTCAGAATCTCCTTAAAGCAACTATGCCTTATTTATTGTTTACCAAGCAATTTCAGGTAGAGATGCAACTGCATTAGCAATAGCACTTAGACTTATACTGTATACTGCTTCACAGTGCTTTACAGCCTTCTCTAAGTGGTTTACAGAGTTACCATATTGTCCCCAACAATCTGGGACCTCCTTTTACTGACTTTGGAAGGGTAGAAAGCTGAGTCAACTTCAAGCAGGTGAGACTTGAGCTGTCAAACTGCTGGCAGCTAGCAATCAGCAGAAGTAGCCTGCAATACTGCATTCTAACCACTGTCTCACCATGGCTCTTAAAAAGACAGCATGAAGCATTCGACTGCAACTCTTTAAAGTGATTTCAGACAGATGCTATGTTATACTTTGTGTAATTCAAAAAGCACCTTTTTCCTTTGAATCAGAACTGTTGAATAGCCCTAATACACTTTTTAGAAACACCCTTGGTGCACTTGTAGTTCGTACATAGCTTTTAGAAGCAGGGTAATTCTTCAACATTTCTAGCAGATTTATAAGGCTACTCAATCCCACAAGACTCTGGGAGATTTATGTGAAAAATGTAAAAGCATTTTTCAGAAAGGGTTGAAATGTCTATTTCACCAAGGAAAATGCTTTGTGTGTACAGTATGTGTGGGTCTGGCCATGTTTTAACCAGAAAAGGCTAGGTCCAAATTAGTTTATTTGATTAATTTCTGATCAGAGACCAAATGAATTGTCCAGGCCATAAGAGAGTCCAAGTCTTAGAAATCAGTTATCTCGGAAAGCCATCATAAAGAATTTAGACTTTTCAACATTAGGAATACATTTGTGTATGAGCAATTATTGTTCTCTCTCTTTAAAAAGGGAAAAGAAAAAAAAATAGCACAAGTGTTAATAGTTTTTGGACAATTGTGGGCAGAATTTAAATAACCAAACTTTGATACTTTTAAAGAAATAGAGCTACCTCAGTCAACCAACATTAGAAATTATTGGAAAATTTAGGAGTAATCAGCCGGTGACAAATGTCCCTATAAAACTACAATAAAGAAGAGCATAGAGTATGGCTTCTATCCCTCCCATGCTGCAGGAAAATATTGTGTTTCAAAAGGAATCATCTTCCAAAACATCTGTGGGAAGTGAAATTGTCAGGAATAAAATTCCCTCCAGCTCTGCCCCCATTGGGAATTCTAGGTGGCAGCACGTGCCAGTGGTGCATCCGTAACCTCTGTAATGACTATGTATGACCTTAAGGGGGAGATGTTGCTCACAGTGTATAAAAGTGGGCGCAAGCTCCTCCCAAGCACATTCTACATTCCTGCCCCTACCTGTAAGCCTGAGTCTGAGGCATCCTTCCTTTATTCTTTTTATTAAACCTTTTATATCCAAACGATTGTGAAATGTAGCTTATTCTCTAGATCCCAGCATCTAAACTCGACAGAAATGTTTTCAGACACATCTCTGAATCTAGGGGTTGAAATTAAGGTATATATACCAGACTGGTTTGTAAGTTACAGTTTTTATTTGCACTTCTATGTCTAAAATCCTTTATCTTATTATCCAAATTTAGCTCAATTCGGCCCTAATGGTAAATAGCATCACTAGAAAAAGTCATAATGGCTCAATTTCCTTTGGATCACTTTTTTTTTTTCAGGGGGATTTGAAATTATCTGCTGGAATTAGGTGGGCCAATCCAACAGGGTTGTGAAGGCTCAGACAGTAAATAAAGATACTTGTCCATTAAGAATTAAGTCTGAATTTTGTTTAGGGTTGCCATGTTGTTATATAGTCTCCTGGGCTTTAGCTGCAAACAACTTAATTGCTGCTTGTATAAACTGTGCTTCTTGGATGAAATAATTAGTTTGGATAACAGAGATATATAACTTAAATGAGCATTTCAGCTTTGGATTTTTTTTTTTAAACTACCATACTCCTAAATATTTAAAGTTTTTAACGTGCCCAATGGTGTGTCCAGCTAACTTCTAGATTAGGACCTTGATCTGAATAAAGTTTATTGTTAATGCCTAATATATGAGCAAGCCTGAGTTCCTGACTATAGAGATTAGTCCCATTATTTTGTTGGCATGTGTTCAACTAACAGATCTGTTTTGTATTTCTAATGGGCTGCATT
>JANHGC010005910.1:216584-226739 GCA_027560395.1 Boaedon fuliginosus | reverse complement strand
AGTAATAATTTGACAGTGTTATGGAAATTATTTTTATTTGTTTGACCCATCTGATTACAGAAGCATCTATATTTCCCCCAAAGAAACAAAATAAAAATCTGTATTTCCTATCAATTTTATAAATGTTCTATAGGTGAAACAGGATGAATGTTCTGGAATCTCACCCTTGGCTTATACATGAGTCAATATGTTTTTCCAGTTTTCGTAGGTAAAATTAGGTACCTCGGCTTATATTTGGGTCGGCTTATACTCGAGTATATAGGTAATTGTCGAATCTGCACATGCACATTGGAGAATTGCTGCTTTTTCATGTTTGCACCCCAAAAAAGGGGTCAAAAAGAACACCTACCCTTTGGAGACCCTGACAGTGCTTTTCTTACTACGCTTTCCTACCTATCTGGCAAGTTTGAGGTAGATTGGTGCAGAACTGAAAGTCTGTATAGAGCACATACAAATACACATCCGCACCCCACCTCTCTTTTATAGATACAGATTCACTGCTTACTTCTGAGATGCAGCTCAATGGTTACAGAAAGCCAGCTCTTTGTTAGAATGTAGGTTCATCCACAGAACTGGTTAACAAGGATGTTTTAAAGGAAAGACAGCATAATATCAAATTATGAAGCTTCCTCTCACTACATGCCTGAGGACGGACCATATTAATTGATTAATAATTTAACCCCCCTTTAGTTAAGTTTGGAGTATAAGAAGTAGGAACAATAGAAGGTACTGCACCTTTTCGGCATGTAAGGTAGAGATAATCTTGTTCATTATTATCTACAGGATGGGTAGAGAATTTGTGGTCTGTCAGATGTTGGAAGTATTCAATTCGGTTAGTCCCAATGCAGTATGTCTAATAAATAGGAATTATGGGAATATATGCATTGCAACCACATCTGGAGATTCCTCACTCCCGAACTAGGAAACTCTGACACATAATCTTTTGAAGGAGATTCTACCCCTGAATTGAGCACTATAATAAATGTCTTAGTCTTTAATGTACTCTAAGATTCCTTTTCTTTGACAGAAAACAAACTGACACATCTTTGCATGTTGCCCCTGCACATCAATACTTAAAGGAAAGGTTTTCAGGTGAAATAATGTTGTTTTCAAACAGATTTGAGCTTGGACACTTTTCCCCTGGAAATTAAACACAGGAGCCATCTATCTTTACATCACATTTAGTGTGATAATCATCCAATCTATGCATGGCCACATCATTCTAAACTGGTGTTCACTGTGCTTCAGTAGAATTTTTTAAAAAAATATATCAAGTTCTGTATGAAGTTATCTTGTATATAAAGTGATCTAAAGTTGCACTGAATTGTCTCTGATTTACACAAGACTTTTCATGCAGGGACACTTTTCTGGAGAAGAAAGTATGTCTTATAATACTCATGAACGTAACAACATATGAAGGTGATATGTACTTATCTATACTGTTATTGGCCTTACAAGAAAGAATCCATAAAAGGACTATAAATATATAGAAAGGCAGCTGTTTAAAAGGTGCAGAAAAAGGTGTTGTGATGCACAGCTTGTGATCTTTCCTTTTGAATTTCTGCTAGCTGTGGTTAATGGCCCACAAGTCTCACCCAAAAATAAAAATGGCAACTATAATGGTTTCCACAAGGAGTTGAGTAGCCATCTGATTCCATTCTGCTTACACCTTTAGAAAAAGTGCCCATCAGGACTCATGTATAGTAGTTTAGATATAAACCCAAAAGGTATTTCATGGCTCTTTTAGGCAGCAGGTGCCTGCAACATGTTTCTCCCCTGGATCATATGACAAACAGAAATCACATAATCCTGGAGAAAAATAGAGTTTTTCCTTGGAACTAAAGACCTGTACAACCATAGTCCTCCTCACATCCATTTATTTTATTTTGTATGGAAATTATTACACAGGTGATAAGGTAGAGCAGCCTTCTTAAGGCAGGACTCTCCAGAATTATAAGCCATTATGGCCATTAGTTCCACTCATATCTATGCTAAATGAACATGGATTCATATGCAGATATTTGTTTATAGATGAACATGATCCTCGTCTGTACTTCATGACAATGCGAAGCAATCAACAACAAAAAATAATAGAACCACTTTAATATTAATAAAAAATATTTAGCTATCAGGAGTGGGAGCGTATGATCGTCCACACAATTTCTCAATTCTGTGGCAATCTTTCCTCCAGGCTGAAAAAGACCCTCAAGTCATTTGTGGGTCAGAGATTGCCCCATGTGTTCCTGGAGAAGATGACCATGTCGACATGGTTAAAATGAGGCAAAACATGGTCGCATAGTGAGGATGTGGCCATAGCTTTACCGATCCCACACACAAGTTCTTGGTTAGTATTACATTTAGTAGAAAATGAATAGCTCTTTCAGATCCACAAATCAAATTCAAATATTTACTTCTGCCAGCAAGCATTTAAGTCCAGAGTCTTGTGCTGCAGAATAATGCACTTTGTTTTAGGTTGCTTTCCTAAGATTGGGGCTGTTTAGGCCAGACTTGGTCCTTTGCACATACTATTTTTGCACACTGGATATCCTCATCGTTCCAGGAAAGTGAATACCTGAAGCAGGTGCCCCTTATTCTTCTCCCTAACTGGAGAACTTTTCGTTGTAATTATTCTAGCCGTCATAACCATCACTTGTCTCACAGCAGCGATTGACAGAAGGGAAATGTACAGGATCAGCAACTACACCGTTCCTCCACAAGCAACCCATCACAGTTATAGTTCTATTTGTTAGTTATAATATCTGTTATTTTACACAGAGAAAATACAGCACTTCATACAAATTCATCCCAATGGGTTCAGAGATCACTGTCAAGATGTTCAAGCAGAAGCTGTGAAAAATGTTCTCAGTGTTTTTGAGGTCACCATTTTCTGCCCTGTATGATTACAAGACCTTTGCTTATGACCTCCAATCATTTTATCTTAATCATACTTGCACCTTGATTGCCTATCATTTATCCACACCTCTCCACATTCTTACAGCATCACTTGAAAGCAGACTAAAATAATAAAAGAGAACAAGAGGGAGAAACAGTCCGGCTTCAAATACTGGGCTTGGAATACTGCATACAAATGAAAGGCATTTATGTGAAATAAACAATTGTGCACATATTGTACTGGTCTGAATAATTCATTCTGCAGAAACTCATCTGCTAGGGAGCTCCTTCCTTTCTCTACCTGCCATCTTCACTGCCTCCTGGCTCCAAGCCCACGGTTGAAACAACAACAGAATATGACAGAGAGAGAGAGAGAGAGAGAGAAATCCAGGAAACACAATCAGCTTCCAGCTTCCACAGATGCCTGGTCATCCCTGATACATCCCTGATACAAATTTCCAAAAAGCAAATGGGGACAAATAAGTGGTGAGCAATCTAGAGAGTTTCTGTGTGTTGAGGGAAACAGGATTGAGGACCAATCTGATCATGCTGATAATTGTCCATGCCCAAACCTGTTTGTATTTCTAATGGTTATTTATTTAAATTCAGTTTAATGATTGGAGACATGTCTTTATATACAGGGGCCCTAGGTGCAGGAGCCCTGAGGTAAGCCAGTGGGGGGAGCGTGGGGCAGGTCCACTCTCCCCTGCCTTACAGTGGCTGCATTGGCGCACCACGTGGCCTCCTGCCCCATTGCAAGCAAACAGAAGAAATGGGCCTCCCATACATGGAAAAAAATAAGACACCCCCCCCCAGTGCTTATTTTGGGACCCAAAAGAAGACAATACCCAGTCTTATTTTGGGGGAAACATGGTGTTCTCAAGCCAAGTAAAGTTCTTATTATGCACCAGTTGCATACTTTCCTCCATCAGAAGACCCTTCAGGCAGCCATTTCTGAGCTGGTCACCTCACAATGAAATTATTCTGATGTGTTCTACATGGGGTTGCCCTTGAAGCTACACCCAGAAACTACAGCTGATTGAAAATGCAGTTGCATGAGTAGTAATGAGCACCTCTCGGTGCGTCATGTGTCACCACTGCTACAAGAGCTGCCAGTTGGCTTCCAAATGCAATTCAAGGCATTGGTTATTACTTATAAAGCTCTATACAGCATAAGGCCTGGATACCCAGGAGGTGACCTGTCTCCAATAGTTTCTGCCTGTCCCGTGCATTCCAGAAGAACGGCTGGACTTCAGATCCCTTCCATTAATTATTGTCATCTTGCTGGACTTAGGAAAGGTGCCTCCTCTGCTGTGGCCCCTACCCTCTTGAACCGCATCCCCTCAGAGTTAAGGATGGCTCCATGGCTCCTGGGATTCGGGAACACACTTTAAAAATCTGGCTTTGATCCAAGCCTGGGGTGGCAACTTGCTATTTGCTTAATGGCCCTTGTTTTGTTTTGTGGATTTTGTCATTAGAGCATGTGAGTTCGCCCTGTCCGTTGATTTCATATTTTTAGTTGTCTTTATGTTTCTTTTAGTTTTGTGCACCACCCAGAGTCCCCTGGAGAGAGAGAGAGCCAATAAATTTACATAAATAAATACATTTATTTCCAGATAGTACCAATTATGTAAAGAAAACCAATTTTGACAACTTAGTGGCCTTCAGAGGCATCAAATCAGATTTAAACAAATTAAATCTCAAGAAAGGATGCCAGCACCAACTGGTGAATTAGAGTAGTTAAATAGTTCTATATTAGAATATATTGGCTAATTATCTGCATATATTATCTGCATATATTAGCTCTTGTGATTATCTTCCCATTTTTCTTATTGTTAGGTAAAGTGGCTTAATTGCAAATAATTCACTTGCACCATGTGGTTAATGTATGTACAAGATTCATTTTGATTACAAGTCGTCCTCAACTTACAACTGGTTGTTTAACAGCCATTCCAAGTTACCATGGACTTCAAACAAATCTACTTACAACCCATCCTTAAAGTTACAACTGACACCCCTCCACGATCACATGATAGCAAACAGCTTCCAATTATGACTGAACAGAAAACGGCAAAAAACAGAAAACGGCAAAAAAAAATCTCTTCACATTGGATATGTTGGATTTGCTTCCCAACCATGCAGTTCGCTTACCAATCACATGATTTGCTTAATAACCGCAATGATTCACTTTACAACTGTTGTAAAATGGTTGTAAAATTGAAAGCAGTCCCTTGGTGACCTGCTTAATGACCACAACAAACTGCAATTAAAATTCTGGTTTTAATTGTGGTCGTTATGTCGAGGATTTCTTAAATGGACATACCTCCTTTTCTCTCACTTTCCTTTTTTCCTTTTGTATTTTGTAAATTTCTCTCTTAATCAACATTCATTCACACACATTTTACATCCCACTTCTTTTCAAAAATTCCTAGACTTTGACTAACAATTATATTCAGAATTGTAAAAAGCATGGCACAAAGCAGGAAAGAAAAAATATTTTCCAAAGTAACATAATTGTCTATCAGTATGTGTCTACCTGTCTGTCCATCTGTCTGTCTATTGATGCATTTCTCAATCAGTATGGAGCGAATACTGTATGTTTTTCAACCAATATTCGTTCACATCCCATTTTACCCCTCTTCTTTTTCTCAAAACTTCCTATATCATGGCTAACAATTATATTCAGAGCAGAATAACATATTTGTATGTGTGTGTGTGTTTGTATGTGTGCGTGTCTGATTGTCTGTCTAAATGTAACAATCAGGATACCAATGGAACAACCAGTCAAATCCTAAAGCTATAAAAAGCCCAGCCGTGTTGCCAAATTTAATGTCAAATGAGAAGCATAAATTGAGAAAAAGGATGATCTGATTGAGTATTTTCTGACCACCGTGATGTTCCTCCCCCCCCACACACACACTTTTGTTTTAATCATTCACTTTCTCATGACTTATTTGGGAGCACCATCTGCCCAAACCGCCAAACTCAGCAGGGCGTCCCTTTGGAAAATGTATATCCTAGTTGAGACAGAAAACAAGGAAATTCAGTGAAAGAGTTTCTAGCATTTCCCAACACTTTTTGTTTCCTAACATTGGAGTAGGAATCACTGTCAGATTTCTTCCCCAGCCTCGCACGGCTCATCATAAATATTTTTAAAAAATCAGAACTGCATATTGATTTGTGGAAAGTTGAAAATCAGTTCTACTGAATGTTGAGGAGGCTGATGCCTATAAGGAGAACAGGGGTGTTGAAGAATCTAGGTCCAATGGCATCATGGGAATTTGTCCAATGATCAAGATGCCTCATCTGGAAGAGCTCATTCATATGTGGGCTGGAAACCTCAATGCATGCAGAAGACAACATAATTCTCTTTAACTGCACCGAAATGTTCCCAGCAACCTATCTTAGCTAAATAAAAGAACTGTCACATCACTTGGTCAATGATAGAGAAAGTAGGCAGTTTTTACCTCTGCCCCTCCCCTCCATTCCTAGTCAGCTTGAACCATGAGGTGGGCAGCAAATAAATTTGATAACATTGGCATTGACAAAATCACTTCCGGTCAATTGCAAAAGACAGCAATTTACTCAGAAAAGCTTACATTCTGTGATGATACTTTTAAACACCCTCAAACACCCACAACTGTGTATCCCAGGTTCTTGGGAAGGTCTCAATAGGTGGACAAAAGTGCCAAGTCTACTCTGAACACCTGGCTGGCTGTGCAATGAACCACTAAATCACAACACAAAACCCTGCAAATAGAAATAGAACGACTGTGGCAAAAGAAAGCAAAGGTGATAGGCACCTTAGATGCAGCCCCAAAATAGCAGGAAAGCATCGGCATTGACAAAATCACCATCAGTAAATTGCAAAGGGTAGCTTTACTTGGAACAGCTTACATCTTGTGACAATACATTTAACACCGAACAACAACAACATCTGCCTATCCCAGGTCCTTGGGAAGGACCCAACAGGTAGATAAAAATGCCAAGTCCAATCTGAATATCTGGTTGACTATGAGACTAACAATAATAACAAAACAACAACAATAATTTATAGCATCACCCCTAAATATTATGCTTGATCTGACACTTCAGATTCTGACACATTCTGAACAGATTCAGAGTCTGTTCCTGGTTCTAACCAGCTCATAAAAATTTATACCCAATCCTGTTTCTTGCATAGCCTGATCCTTGGTTCTTCTTCAGGGATGCAAGGAATGTTGAGAATGTATTTACCTCAGCTGCTGAATAGGTAGATTCCCTAACCATGGAAAGCATGTTGGTAGGACAGGTGGCAGATCAATGAGTTTCCTTGGCACACTTGCTTTTGTTCTTTTGCAGTGTTGGATTTCCAAAAGAGATGCAAAGATCAGCTTTGGAAGTTGGTGATGATACAGAAAGGTACTTTTGATGTTAGATTTTCCCCTCCAGGAGGAGCTTTCAAAACATTGAAGCCTCCAACCCACAGCACGCTCCCTGTCAAGTAGGGTCCCCCATCCAATTATTGCTATTGTTAAACAATTCAGAACCAGAACTCTATTGGCAAAATCACCCAGAAATCTAGCGATAGTGCCAATCTATCAAGGTAGTTCATTCGCGCAGTAAAGCAAATCCCCATTGTTGACTTTCTTCTTGCTTTCTTTGCTCCCTAGGAATTCGCAGTGAGGTGTATATGATAGGGTGAAAGGCTAGATTTTGCCAGATGCCGAGGAGCGAGGATTGATTCAAGTCAATTCATCTGGAAGGGTAGCTAAATATGGGGAAATCCAGTGTCTGACAAAGGGTGTGCAAACTATATTATCAGACTCAATAAAATGTTTGGGGTCGGGGGGGGGGCTATTAACAGTTTTAAAATGTTATTTTGGGGGCTTCTATGAGTTACCAGACACAGATGGGCTGAAATCTCTTTTACCTCAACCTTGTAAGAAAATAAATCTTCAGCATAATTAGACATTTATGGGTAAATTATTATATTAAAGAGACAGCTTGTAATAAGTGATAAGCTTACGCCTGGAGC
Source organism: Boaedon fuliginosus (assembly GCA_027560395.1). Classification (NCBI taxonomy): domain Eukaryota; kingdom Metazoa; phylum Chordata; class Lepidosauria; order Squamata; family Lamprophiidae; genus Boaedon; species Boaedon fuliginosus. The sequence goes on along the minus strand of JANHGC010005910.1, from coordinate 218,830 downwards.
AAGCAGACTGTATGGTCTGTAGGCTGCCATTTTGGGGGCACCTAAGTAAATAAAAAATGGCCAATAACAAGCGGGCCGAACACAAATGGGTCTCATAAACTAATTGATTAGGTAGATGGAAAGCAGAATTAACATCTGGTTTGGGATTTTGGGTTATATCCTCCAATGAAAGGATCACGTTTTTCAAAATGAAAAGAAAAACAGTTTCTAAACTAAGCATTCTGGGATCACTATTAGTGTGCTCTGAGAAATAAATTCATCAAATCAGTTTAAGCTCCCGTGCACCAAAATATCCATAAAGTGATTTCTGTCAGGACAGTGCTCTTGATTTGCCTTCTTCCAATCAGTCTGGGTTAATGGTGAGTAATTCATCTCACTGAGTCCTGCAATCCTTCCTAATTTAAAGATGGAACTCATCTTAGTGAGCTATGGATTATCTATAGAATATTTACAGAAATAACCCCATATATTTCCAAGAAGCCCTGGGGAAAACTTGTCTAAAATCCTAGAAAGCTGCTATGGATCAGTCAGAGAAGATTGGAAGGCAGGATTTTTCCAATCTCATGCCCTCCAGGTAGGTTGGATTCTAACTTCCATAACTCCAGCGAGCAGGGCCTTCAGCCCATTAGATATGATTTCTCAGATAATGGCAACTGAAGCTCAATGCAACTGGAGAACACTAGATTGGGAAAAGCTGGGGTGCTTCTCATTCTACGTTATCACTCTTGGTTGCCGGGGGTCTCCCGTACAAATAGCCACCAGGTTGGATATTCCTTAGCCTTTTGAGATAGACCAAGCTCAGCAAAATGCTGCTCTCTAGATGGACATTTCCTAAGCAGCCAGGTCAACAGAGATGTGCCTTGCATTACTCAATAAATATATTGGTATTTCTTCCACCCAACCTTGTTGAATAGTAATTAACAGAGAAACTAAGAGTAGCAAATTGCTATTCCTGCCTTTTTAGGAAATGATAGCAATAGCACTTAGACTTATATACTGCTTCACAATGTTTTACAGCACACTTTGGGTGGATTACAATGTCAGCATATTGGGCCCAACAATCCAGGTCCTTACTTTACCGATCTTGGAATAATAGAAGGCTGAGTTAATCTTGAGCCAATTGGGATCGAACTGCTGGCAGTCAGCAGAATGAGCCTGCAATACTGCATTCTAACCACTGTGTCATCACAGCTTAAATCAAGTGCCTTCCATTTAAATTTGGAGAGAGAGAGAGAGAGAATTGTATTACAGGACCGAAAAGTTTTAGAAACCAATGTAAATCAGTCCTTTGGCTTTTGTGCGTTTTATACACTAAAAGAGCATTCTGAAAATGGATATGAGAAACAAATTACCGTACAGAGCCTGGCGTGGGTCAAAGTTCCCCTATTCATTCTTTCTCCTTCTCTTTTATGCAGAATCCTGACTCATACCATCATTCCACCAAATTCCAGCAGCATTTTTTTGTTGTTGGAATAACATTACATTCTGATAGACTCACTCATGAATTTTTATATTTAAAAAGTCAAATTCCCAAAAATAGAAAAAGAGGAACAAAGATACCTTTCTCTATCCAACACGGTTGCTGAGTCATTGCTACGCCTCCTATGACTTTCAGAGGCTGAAAAAAGAAATACTTTGGGGGGGAAAATTGACACCCAAAGTTGCTTGCCCTTACTTTGCTACATCCCCCTAATTTAATCATCCCCACCCCACTTTAAACAGCCAGGTCATATGGCAATTTGGGTGCCTTCTTGAAACCAAGATTTAAATAAAAGCACTCTGACGGGTTAAACTCTGCACTGGAAGACCAGGAGTGGACATACAGTGATTTTCCTACTCAGGAGCCAGTGAGAATCTTTGAATCTGCAGATCAAGCTTAGTAAGAACTAGAGTTGCTGGAGGAGGAGCCTGCAGGTCTGGAACAGCCAGGTAATTGGCCATTTATTGCAGGAGTTTAACTGCAGGTTGGTTCTCCTTCAGAGCCACTAGACCAGGGCTGTTAAACTCCCAGTCCGCAGGCCAGATGCGTCATACTCTGGCCACGCCCATGCCCAGTTTAGCAAAGGGGGGAAAAGTCCCAATACAGCACGTGATTCTGCCATGATGACATGAGTTTGACACCCCTGCACTAGACTCTAGAGGAAAAGATCCTCAACTGCCACACATTGTCACAGGGCTTTTTTTCTGGGGGAACTCACAGGAACGGAGTTCCGGCACCTTTTTTTCCTTAGACTTCTTTTGTATAT
>JANHGC010005910.1:204686-216484 GCA_027560395.1 Boaedon fuliginosus | reverse complement strand
TTTTCCAAAGCACCAGAAGGCAAGACAAGAAACAATGGATGGAAACTAATCAAGGAGAGAAGCAACCTGGAATTAAGAAGAAAGTTCCTAACTGTGAGAACAATTAACCAGTGGAACAACTTGCCTTCAGAAGTTGTATATGCTTCATCACTGAAGGCTTTATAGAAGAGGCTGGACAGCCACTTGTCTGAAATGGTATAAGGTCTCCTGCTTGAGCAGCGGGTTAGACTAGAAGACCTCCAAGGTCTCTTCCAGCTCTATTTTGTAACTAATGTGAACCAATAAAAAAAGAGTGTTCCCTGGAGCACATAGACTGTTTCCCTCAACAATAAATAACCAGACACAACTACTTCAAAGGCATTGGAACTGGTTAATCAAGGATGCCTTGTTTAAAAGATGTGATTTTCGAGAGTCCAACAATTCTCTGAATTTTAGGAGAGGAGTGGGAAATCAGAGTGGGAAAGTAGAAAGTAGTGGGAAAACAGAGACAGGATCAAAAATATTGGGCTGATTTTTTGAGGTGATAGGAATTGCAACTCGAGAGGGAGGCCAGGGGAAATGGTAGACAAAAGAAAAGGAAGGGTAGGAGGGAGGATAAGGTAAAGGTTCCCCTCACACATACATGCTAGTCGGTTCCCGACTCTAGGGGATGGTGCTCATCTCCGTTTCAAAGCTGAAGAGCCAGTGCTGTCCGAAGACGTCTCCATGGTCATGTGGCCAGCATGACTATACACCAGATGCACAGAAGGCTGTTACCTTCCCATCAAAGGTGGCCCCTATTTTTCTACTTGCATTTTTTTTTTTACATGCTTTCGAACTGCTAGGCTGGCAGAAGCTGGGACAAGTAACGGGAACTCACTCCGTTATGTGGCACTAGGGATTTGAACCGCCAAACTGCTACCCTTTCTGATCGACAAGCTCAGCGTCTTACCCACTGAGCCACTGCATCTATATTATTTCTGGGAGAGGTTGAAACCTACATTGGCCAATCAGCCATATTCTCCCCCCCCCCACTCCCCAACAAATGGACCCAGTAGATTCCCAAAGCCACAAAGCTTAGACCGTTAACCTGAGGCAAGGTCATCTCTGTAGGTTCAGCATTTGACAGAAAGCGGAGAATTCAATTTTATAGAACTTTGGTTTTTTTGTCTGGAGAAAAAAAAATCCAAGTTATTATCTTTTAGAGACATGAGGCTGAGCTTGTGAGTAATGCTTTCTGAAATTTATGAAATTCCCTAGGGGCCTGTCTAGACCTATTTATTTTCAAAACCATTTATGTAGCATTTATCAATAGGTTTTCCGCAGTAATTTTTTTTTTGTTTTCCACATAAAGCATCTTAACATAACAATCAGCAACAGAAGTACTACAGTGAGGTCACTCACTTACATTTTTGGAGAGCCTGGACATTCGTGCATTTGGGCAACACAACCTCATCAGTTTTAACCTAGCCAGGCAGTCTTCTCCCTCTCTTTCCTCGTTCAAAATTTTTTTAAATGTATGCAAGCCCCAGGCCAAGCATAGACCCTTCTCAGATAGAAAAGGGGGTTCAGAGAACAGGGGAGCATTGGATCCAGCAGATCCAACCTTCTTGCTGACACACGTCTGTTGGACCTCCTTCAATTCTGGAGTGGAAGTGGAGGTGGGGGTGGAATTCCAGAGACCATTTTTAAACAATGAGAAAAATAAAGCAAAATACTAGGGAAAGAGCAAGCTATAAAAATGGGTCAGTCAAAACACACAAAAAAGTTATGCAACGGTGCACCAGATTCATACAGTTTATATAATAATACCATGATTACTATGAGCAGTGCTGTTGCATGAAACTAACACTTCCCATAGGGATGGGGGCTGCTTAGTCTCCCCGTCCACCCCACATTTATATTTTTATGTCACTCAAAATCTTCCTCTGGTCCCATAAAACTGCCTTGTACAATGAGCTGAGAAAAGTGATCAGGGTAAGTGACTGTAAAACATCTTTTTCTCCCTTGTTTTTCTGATCAAATTTGTACTCGCCCACCATTGTTCCTCACCACCTTTTTAAGGATGACTAAGTTCCCAACTCTAAAGAGAAGATAGATTTCTCTTTGAATGTGTCCTCTGAAGACTGTCCAGGCCAAATCAAGTACTACTATGTTAAAACCATTTTGCAAATTCTTCAAAAGTTTTCTTTCCTTAGTGGAAAAAAAAAGAACTACACTCAAGTCATGCTTGCTTCCACAGCAGATATATTAAAATTGGAGTGCTACAAAATCATTCTTAGATTGTCTGAGAATTTCTTTGAAATATATCTTGGGGACATTTCCATGCTTACTTTTTTTATTGGAGATGGGATTATTGTTTTCCATTGCATGTTGTTCCTTTCCTTTGAATTCTTTCTGGCTACCTAATTTAAAAAAAAATCAATGGAGAAGCTTCATGATGTCTTCTTATAGGATTTCATTGAAATAGGGCTAGGATCTTCTGAAGACTGCTGGAGAGATGATTGAACAATAGACGATGGGACATTCCTAAACATATAGAAACTTAGGGCAACTTATAATATCAAGTCAAATCTTACCCACTTAGGGTATATTGTATTTCTACTGCATTTGCATGTGCTGTTTTGTGTACAAGTAATTGTCAATTTACATCCATAATTAAGGCCAAAATTCTGGTTGTAAGTTATGCTGGTTGTTAAGTGGATCACCATGTGACCATGCCTGATTTTACAGCCTTTTTTGTGATAATTGTTAAGTGAATCACTACTGTTGTTAAGCAAATCCATTATATGCAATGAGCTTCTTCTTTTTTTTTTTGACAGACATCTAACAGCACTTTCTGGCAAAAAAAAACATAAATGCAGGCTGGTTGCTGGATGCCAAAACCACAAACTACATGACTGCAAGGGGGTGGGATAGTTGATGGAACTTTAAATCCACATCTTTAGTAGCCCCGGGAAGGTTTGTTGTAAGTTGAAACCTACCTGTAGTCTCTTTTAAGGAATGGCACTATTCTGTCTGCTTTCTCTAAGGAAATAAGCTTGAATCTTGGCCGTATCATTTTATACGTTAGGTGAGACTACATGACCGCCTCGGGTTCCCCATTGGGTGAAGAGAGGCGGGGTATAAATCGAATAAAATAAATAAATAAATAAATAAATGACTGAACACAGTCTAATCTGTGAAAATGCATAATTTACAGGGTGCGTGGTGAGGTCACAGTGCAGGTTTGGACATAGCCCTTGCCCCCTCCTTGAAGATACCTGTTTAACTAGGTGTTTCTCCTTTTCTACAACAAGTTGTAATGAGCAAAGTCTTCCTGTCATTGTATTCCTGTAACAATCATTTCCTTTACTCTTTATCCTTCTCCTGGAGTCACCTCTGGAAAGGGAGGAAACCTCATTTACTTTGCAGTAAGAAAACCTTACTCCAAAGTGACATAAGAAGGACCAAGAAGTGAGTACGGCAGGGGTATCAAATGCACGGTATCACTTTGTCATCCTGTGACATGTCTTTGTTCTCCTCCGCTAAACCGAGGGTGGGTATGGCCAGTGCATGACACATCTGGCCCATGGGCCACGAGTTTGACAGCCCTGGGGTAAGGAATGAAGCTGGTGATGCAAAAATCAGCAGCAGCATGAAAGGCAACCAAGGCCATCAAGAGCAGGAATAGGCAACTTAATGACCCCTTTAGGACCTTGTAGTTCAACTCCCAGAATTCATGAGCCCGCTGGCTCAGGAATTCTGGGAGTTGAAGTCCACGGGCTGTAAAGGGGCCATAGTTGCCCAGCCCTGATCAGGAGGATGGCCAAGTATCCATTGATTTGAAAAGACAGGGGGAAAGGCAGTGGACAAACATGTCTGTGTAATACAGCTTTATTGTTTTCCGCATTAAAGAAACTTACCTGGCAGACTCTGTCTGAGAATCTACAATGTAGTAATCCAAGTTCTAAATAAGAGTGTGTAAATGTTTGCAAAACTGCAATTTAAAGCCAGGTCAAGGTGTATTGCCTAATAAAGAATCTCCAACACTGCAGATGACACCAAATATAGGCATTGGCTAAATAAAGTGACTTCGCTTGGCATGGTGCCAATTCCTAGCTTCAGTTGGTGCATCCATCTATATCTAATATGTATATAACAGAAGATACCCATTACATCCCAGTGATGGTACCTGGCACGGTGTATGCTCCTGCTAACCACTATGTGTCTATGCTCCCTTCCTGCCCCCTCTCTCATCCTTTTGTAGTAAATACCCATTAGGAGATATTATCTGCTGCTATGTAGAAAAAAAACTAATTAGAATTACGTTTAAAGCCAAACCGGGCCTCTGTTCCTTGCTCGTATAATAGTTTAACAGGCCTCCTTTCAGACACACGTTCTGTCAATCTACAAATCTTTTGTTAAGAGTAAATGGATACAAATAGCTGTTTTCCATATGCACAACAACATCTGTTACTGCCGGGAAAATTTGCATGGCTAAATGTAATTTGTATATTATGTCATTTATCAAAAAAATGGAGGTGGGGGGAGAGAAGTGTGGAGAAAGGGAAGAGAAGTGATCAAAAGCTAAGGAGACAAAGAGAAGGGGAAGCAAATGTCCCTGGAAGGAAAGAAGAAGTAAGCCAACTATCCCAATGTTTTTTCTGACTGATTTCAATAATGAAATAATATCAGCGGAGGAGCACTTATGTGAAAACTGGCAAAATACTGTTGGAAAGGTTTCAATGACTTCCTACATGCACATTCAGCACAACCTTTTGCTCATGTGTGAACCACACTGTTAAAAGAAGTAGAAGTCTCACATCAAGGTTATGGCATCAACAAGTTCTAGTGAGAAATACCCATATTTGTCACTAGAACGTGTTCCTCCGTGTTGCTTAGATCAGGAAATAACCACAGATCAGTCCTAGTTAATAAACTCACCTACAAGTATTTGATGAATTAAAGAATGTTGCCATCTCCCAGTAAAGGGTTATTCTTTTTATCATCCAATGTATTTCTGTGGCACATGTAAGAACACCTTAATATGAGCATCTGAGGGGCCAAAAGAGTCAAGATGGCGGCAGAGACTGGGCAGTTGATGTTCTTGCACAACAAAATGGCCCCGAGTTTCTACTGCCTGTATGATCTAGTGGTAAAGCAACAGGCTAGAAACTAAAAGATTGTGAGTTCAAGTCCTGCCTTACCACGAAAGCCATGGGTTTGTTGTTCATGTGGAGAAAATAGGAAAAGGAAGGAATATAAATTATTCTGTGCATTGAGATTTATAGAAAAAATAATAAAAGTGAGATATGAATACATACATACATACATACATACATACATACATACATACATACATACATACATACATACATACATACTCGACAGCAGCCATCTTGGTTTTCTTTTTCCAAACTCTTCTTGCCAGCAATGCCCCTGATCGTGAGTGGGTTTCGGTACAGAAGAAGGAAAATGTGTGCATACGTCTATGTTTTTGCTTGTAAGAATAATTGGGAGTATGAGAGAAAGAATGATTGATGTACACAGAAGGAAATCAATTCATGTTATAACTGGGGTATCTTCTTTTACAACCCAAGTATGTGTTCAGTACAATACGTATATTTTGGAATTGAGGAAAAGGCAACAGTGCAATTGGATTGTGGTATGTCAGATTGCAAGGTAATTTCTACATTAGAGATCCTCGCTGGTGTAAATAATATGAAGCAAGTATGGGGTAAAACTGGGTTGTTTATGACATTTGGGCTGGTTCTGTCCCTTAGCAGTGAATGTTGCCTAATGGCAGGCTTATGATGAGAACTGGTAACCTAGTCTACAACTTCTCCATTTTATTGATCTGCTCTATAGTGATCAAAGCTACGATGAGCAGATTGGTCACTCTTTATGCATTCATATGGGCACAACTGTGTTTTATGGAAGACTGTGGCTTTCACTGTAACACATTGGAAAGAAGGTGATCTGATCTTGTGCAATTGAGTAGAATAATACATGAAAAGAAATTAAGGTGATGGTATATGAATGAAAGGGCTAAAATAGGTGTCAAGAAGTATTAATGCATTGCTGTCCAATGGTGCTATTCAACTGGTGTAACAACCGGTTTTCTGAGCGTGCGCTTCGCGTTGCATTAGAAAAAAATAAGCAACTTACCATTTACTGCAGCTCCGGTGAGTCAGAACAGGTGACACATGGCAATCGGTGCTGCCGGGCCGATCAGCTGGGCTTCGAAACAAGGAAATATAGGACAGAATAGCGCAGGGGCAGGTGGGCAGGCCCAACTCATCGCCGGAATTACCGGTTCACCCAAACTGGGCTGTACTGGCTGAATCCCATCCCTAATACTGTCTAGGTCAGTGATGGTGAACCTTTTCAGCACTGAGTGCCCAAACTGGAACATGCATGCATGTATGTGCACATGCTGGAGCACCAGAAAACCGAAGACCAACTGGCCAGTGTGCGCATGCCTGTTTTTTGCCATTTGGGGGGCAATTTTTGGTGCAAAAAATGGCCTGGAAACGGCTTGGAAAATGGACTGTTTTTTGGCCAGTTTCAGGCCAGTTTCGGCTGGTTTTGGACTGAAAACAGCCTGTTTTGGGGGCATTTTTCAGGCCATTTTCCAGCACTCTGGTGGCCAAGAAGACCAGCTGGCCGGCATGCCAGAAACCAGAAGGGCAGTTGGTGATGGTGTGCATGCCCACTGAGAGGGCTCTGCGTGACACCTCTGGCACGCATGCCATAGGTTTGCCATCACGGATCTAGGTTGTTGTGAGCGCATGTGAAAATAGGAATCAGTAGTTAGGGCGAAGGATGGTAATGGAAGAATCAGAGATGAGTTTTGGTGGGGAAATGTGCATGATTCTGAATGAATGCAATCAAGGAAAAATGTTATTCTGATAGGAAACATGAATAGATGTGTGGGAACAAGATGAGAGTATAGAAAAGGCAATCAGGCCATTTAGAGACCCAAGAGCAAAGGAATGAATTAAAATAGTGGTCTGTAAGTACCTACTTTAAAAAAAATGTGGTTTAAGCTTCAGCTTACTAATACGGTGGTAGTGAGAAGGAAGGGGCACTCAGGCATGTAACAGAAAATAAAGGAAACAAAGACAGGGTCAGCCATAAGGGCAGGACTTATGCGGGCAGGAAAACAAGCAGTGGATGGAAGCTCAGAGGGAAATTCAACCTGCAAATAAACAGGAACTTCTTGACAGTAAGAATGATTAATCAGTGGAATAGTTTGCCTCCTGGAGATGTAGGTGCTCCCTCACTGGAGGTTTCCAAGAAAAGATTGAATAACCATTTGTCCTGGATGGAATAAGGACTCCTGCCTTGGGTAGAGGGTTGAATTAGGAGACCTCCAAGGTTCCTTCTAGCCCCATGAGCCTATGGTACTTCGAATTTGCAGAGATTGCAAACTAATGATTGGTTTATTTATTTATTTTTCATAAGAAAGATTGAGAGAATTAGTGAAGGGTATGATAAGAGGTTCTGAATGTAAGCCACATCACTATTTGCCAAGAGAAAAATCTGAGAAGACAAAGAAAGAAGAAACTAGATTGGCAGTAAAACAACCATATGAATAGAAAGTATAAGCCTTGTTTGGGAAAAAAAAAGAAGAAGAAGGTACATTAATTGCCAAACAGTTCTCAAGTGTGAGAACAGAGGATATGGAAGCTGCTTAGAAAAAAATGAGAAGGATTCTGTTACAGGGTATCGCAAAAGTACGCAGATGGGAAATATGAAGAAAGGTGGTTAATGAAATGCTGAAGGGACAGGAGCTGTGGATGAGAAAAGATTAATGTAAGAATGATTGCCACAAATAGTAAGGATGAGAAAGATATTGCATAGTAGGTATTCAGAGACAAAGAGGGCTGTAAACTGTGCAATCAAAGACAACAAGGAATGGTTAATATTAAAAGAAGCAGGAGAAATTCTACTGGAAGTAAGAACTTGTTTTGGAAATGGAAGATTAAATAAGGAGCCACCGGGGAAGAAGAGCCATTGAGGATGAAGCTAAGGTAGTGGTGGAAGGATTTCCTTGTAAGAGAATGATGGGGTACCACAAAGAGTAGAACAGAAATCAGAGCTTTGTTTTGGCCTGAAATCAGGCTGAAGGTTGAAATAATACTTTACTATTCTGTTACACAAGCAGAAAGGTAACAGGAATAGATGCAAAAATTACAGAGGAGTTAGTTTGCTAAATGTACCCAGGGAGTTATTTCACAGGACTTTGTTTTAAAGAGTATGCAAATGAAATAGGTGTGCAAAATTTGGAAGCATGGTACAAACTAGTTTGTTTGTTCTTCAGCAGGCTCTCAAGAATGGTATGAGTGTAAGAAAGTTTATTGTACATTTGTTCTTTTAGAAAGAAAGCATATGACGAAGTGAACGGGCTTGAAATAACAGAATTTTTAGGTGAATATGGAGTTGGAGCTTGATTGCCAATATGACAGTAATAATATAAGATAGAAATAAGCCATACATGTGAATAAATGGGATGCTTAGTGAATAGTTCTACAGTCAGCAGGAAGTGAAACAAAGATGTAGCAGGTCCCCTTGGTTGTTTAATATACTACAGATAAAGGAATGCTTGTAGTGATAGCAGAAATGGAGTTAGAAACATGAATGGATGTGTACTTTTATATGCAAATAATGCAATATTGTTGTCTGAGAACATGAACGATTTGAAATGTATATTAGACAGATTCAGCATCAGAGACTACAGATCTGAAAATTAATGTATCAGATGCCAAAGTAGTTTTGTTTGACAGAGAAAATTGAATGTACAATTGCAAGTTATACATCTTCTTCTTCTTATATACAGTATATAAAAATGGATGTGTGTGTGTGTGTGTTCCAGCATAACTCTGGAATGCCTCGAGCAATTTCAACCAAACTTGGTACACAGATGACTTATTCTCTGGGAAAAAAATACAGTGGGGGGTAAGACACCCTTAACACCCCTTGGGGGGGTGTTCTGACCCCTCGGGGGAGGGGGGTGTTCCATGAAGATACCGCCTACAGAGCAGTAGAATTGCCATGGTAACGGCTTCACAGTACTCCACAAGGGGGTGTTTGTAACAGGACCTGCCTGCACCACTATGAGACTGACATGACGTACATCACGCAGATCACATACGAAATGACATTTCTTGACACTTCTGGGGGCACAGGGAAAACATTTGTAACTAATTTAATTGTCACTGAAATCAGGGCTCAGGGAGAAGTTGCTCTTGCCATCGCCTCTTCAGGAATTGCAAAGACATTAACGGAAGGAGGGAGGACAGCCCATTCCGCACTTATGTTGCCACTCCACATTGCCATTCCTGTCTAATACAGGATTGGGATAAATAAGTACCCGGGCAACACTGGGTTATCGCCTAGTAAATGACAAAAATCTAGTGCAAGAATTTGTGTGACTTGGTAGAACATTTACTGCTTCTTCCGTGTCTAGATCACTTTAAATTGCCAGAAAGAAGCCCCCTTTTTGAGTTTTGCCATTGGCGAAAAATGTCATTTTCGGCACGTTTCTGGTGGTAGCCAACATACTAGCAGATGGGCCAGGCTCTGTGCCTCTCCATATTTACATGGTGTGTTGTAATCTGCAAATAGCCTCCACTTGGGTATTACTGGTTTTATATTTAGGCACTCCAAGTCCCAATCTATTCAGAGTCCTCCAAGTGGTATAAAGGAGGTCAGAACATTCACCAAATCCTCCCTTGATGTTATTCCTTGCTCAAGGATCTCCTTCCTCCATCTTTTAATTCAATTCTTGAGAAGATTTACTAAAGTTAGGGAAAGTGGATGGAAGAATGTTAAGCCAAGCAAATCTTGCAAAGGTCTTGGACAGTATGTGATCTGTTGTAATAATGCTTGTCACAAGGAGCAAAAATGGCTGTGCGTAAGAACATACTCACTTTGTTACATGGAATTGAGAGTTGAGTATGTCAGAGGATACATAAAAATAAGTTGAATGCAATGGGAATGGGGTAGTTAAGTGTGCCTAATAAAACAAAAAGAGGTAGAATGAATGAATTTTGAATGAACATAGGTGGAACACAAGACTGGCAGTTACAAAAGACATATGAGGAAGTTGTTTAATTATATAAGAATACAGGAGGATCAAATCACAAAGCAAATATACAAAGCAAGAATGAATGAGTCAGGAGGTAGAAAAAGATTAAAAACATTCTGTTTGGATTAGTTTGTGATCTTCAGGAAGATGGAGAAGAAATTTAAAGTATAAAAGGCAGTATATAAAGCAAGGATGTTGTGGCAGGGCAGTGTGACTTTGAATTTGAATCCCAGTGTAGATTTTAGTCCAATCCACCAAAGGATTTTTTTTTTGTAAATATACTTATTTAGATAACATAACCTTTATTGTCACTTTTCTGTATGCAAAATGGCACACATTAAAATGAAATCCCGATGCCAGCTCTATATCCATACACATCCATACACACCATTTCTAAATGGCCTTACCTGGTCATGATTTATAAACTAAAAAAAATAATAATAATACCAAGATGCTTTTGGAAATATCAGCAGAATAGCTCACTTTGATCTGTAGCAGTTATATTTCGTCTCTATGGCTTTCTAGTTTTTCGCTCACTGACTTTATCATTGACCATACAGCATTACCGACCCTGCGTCCGATGTCATATCATTAAGCCTCCCCATTTGCTGATAATTCACAATGCTCCCTAAAACCAACTCATTATTTCTCCACATTTTCCTCAATGTTCACAGGTTTCAAATATGAAGGCAGAATGAAAGGTAATACCTCCAGTGTATAAATTGGCAAGAAGCAACTGGCTTGTTAGAACCAAGGTCTCAAACACAAATGAATACAGGGCCACATTCCATAAAATTTGCTAAATAGGGGACCCCTTTCATACAAATGCAAACATGCAGCAAATATTAAAAAAGAATTGAAAAAGACATTTGTTATTTGGAACATACGGGATAACATTAGTTAACACTGTGTCTCCATTGAGGCAACCGACCCCATTTCCCTTGGCCAGTGACTATGTAATTTATTGTCCAAATGAGGATACTTTTTAGAGTGATAGGAGGTGCCAAAAAGACTAAATAATAAAAATATGAAAATCACATTTATTTTTTCTGGGTTTCCCATTGGTCTCATTTCCCGTCCAACAGCACCTCTGGCAGCTCCAGGTGTGGTTTTTGTATCACTGGAGGGCGGGCAAACAAGCTGACTCAGGAATGAGAAGCAAAAGGCACTGAGGTTGGTATTGGTGAGAGGCCCAAGTAAAGGTGATGTCAGGCAACCTTTCCCCCACTATTACCTTGCTTACAAATCCCTGGGCAGCTGTTGCGATTTTATTTTCCATGGCATGGTTTGTACAGCACAGGCTTTGCTTCTTTCCCCCGGCACCAGCTTGCATGGCATTAGCTTTTCTGTGCAAGTTGATGCTGTGAAACAGAATCAGAGCCAGTGATGTGCAAGCCAGAGCTATGGGAGAGAAGCCAGTGCTGCAGGAACGGGTAGCTAGGATCCAAAAATATGGGATAAATGTACACAGCAAGGGCATCTCTAGCATCTGCTCTTTTGCCTTAGTTGGCAGAAAGTTGCTGTGAGAAAAGGTTGTGGTGGCACAGTGGTCAGAATGCAGTATTGCAGGCTAATTCTGCTGACTGTCGACTGCCAGGAGTTCAATCCTGACCGGCTCAAGATTGACTCAACCTTCCATCCTTCCAAGGTCGGTAAAATGAGGACCCAGATTGTTGGGGGAAATATGCTGACTTTGTGAATCGCTTAGAGAGGGCTGTAAAGCACAGTGAAGTGGTATATAAGT
>JANHGC010005910.1:157615-169320 GCA_027560395.1 Boaedon fuliginosus | reverse complement strand
CTATGGCTGTATGTGTAAATAATTAATTTACCAGTCATTATTATCTTTTAAAAAATAATAACCTTGTTTTAATTAACTTGAACCCAATCAATGCCACGTTTTGCTTTCCAGTATCTCAGTTTCAATTGACATTCTTTGCTAGTCCAAAGCATTAACTTATCTGGGCTTTGGCAGCTACAGAAATGTAGCTGGGCAGCCAAGAACTCAAACAACACTACAACTACTGTGCTCTTTTCAGAGCAGAGAGATTTTCCCCCCTCTCAAGAGAGAGAGAGAGAGAGAGAGAGAGCATGAGAGAAAGAGAGAGGAGATGGACCACCCTGTTCTCATGGCACAGAGCACTGTTTACATTGCAAGACTTGACTGTGTAATACATCTGGCATTTTTGGGCAGGATTCCTGAGCTAGAGGCCAGAAGCCCTTAAGCAATGATTTGGGAGGGGGAGGGCAGAGGCATACTCAACAAATTGACCTTAACAGAGCTAGTTTGTGATGTGCAGAATCTCACTTTTAATTATTGGTGAAACAGGTTCAAATAAGCTGATCCACTGCACAGAAAGAAGAACCAACAATCCATTTATTTCAGATTTATTGTTCTGTGAATGAGGAATCAAGATTTGGGTACAAGCTACTGAATATGCAACTTAAAAACATAAATCTTTACTTGTGGACACCTGTTTCTGAAGCATAAGTGTCAGACATTATGACATTTTTTCCCAAGGTTATATAATAGGGCTCAGAATCCATATGCCTGGAGATTCTAAGCGCCCCCCCCTTTTTTCATTGGGGCTGTGAATGAAGGGGGCGTTGGAATTGAAGTCCTGTTGTTAACTATTTTTGAAATTACAAAAACAAAGGACCTTTTAAAACAAGTATTTTCTGCCAACTAAATAGATTTTTTTAACTAATTTGCTAACCCATGCTGTATTTCCTCCTACACCATCCTTACCTTCTATTACCTATTTTCTAAAGCTAGATCACTTACTTCCTGTCAAAATGGAAAAAAGTCACCAAAAAGATTAGATTTAAAAAAAATGTATGCATGGCATGACAGCCTTTTTTTTACAAATTCTAAACCTTATTCGAATGAGACACACAGTACCTTAAACCATGAGTTTTTGTCACCTACTCAAATCAGTAAGTCTTCAACATAAGCAGGTTTGTCTGAACCAAGTCCATCATTTAAACAAGCTTTCTATTGTTGATACAGAAATCCTAAGCATTAAAAATATAGATAATTTTTCCTGATAAAGAAATTTGTGCCACGCATACAAAATAGAAACAGTGATACAGTAGTATTATTTCACAAGAGAACCAATCCAAAGAAGCAGAATGTAAAACCAATACAGTATTAATATGTAGCTCTCCATTATACCTCCTAATTATCTAAATTCACTCAAATTTTGGAGGTTGCTACTACTACCTGATATGTGGCTGAATAGAGACAAATATTAAAAAATCAAGCAATTTCTAATGTCTTTTGATTTATAGTAAGTGAAACTTTATATTACATCAAGGGTTGTCAGCATTTTGGTATAATGTGGAACCTAAGAAAGAATGAGACTAGCCATGTTTAAACATCGTGCTAAGACAACATTTTCAGGACTTTGGCCTTACCCTGAATAGTCATGTGTTGCCATTCCCCTAACCACAATCCTTGCAGTTGGGAGTTGCTGAAGAAAAAATGGAAGCTGTTGTTAATTTACTGTGGGAACACTTGCTTCTTCCTTTTTTTATTCTTGGCTTACTATTCTAGTTTGTTAGCAGGGAGAAGGCCAAACTTTTGGTTTACCGTGGAAGGAGGTGAGTTGATTTGGATATCCCTCCCAGCAGAAAAAGTGAGACTTGCAGCTGCCCAGTCTGCACCAGCCCACTGCTTTTTCCAAATAAGCCAACGTTCATCAGAATTCTCAATAAACATGTTGTAGAAACACAGCCATTGCTGACAGGATCACAATCTCAAATTGGATGGACAAGAGTTTAGAAAGATGACTCAGATGAAAGGACCGACATGTTCTGGATGATGCATTCACAGTTTACCCAAGGATATGAAAAAGAATGCTATTGTGGGTAAGTTAAACCTGGCATCCTAGTGGACATGGTTTTAGCAGGTCACAACAAGGTCAACTTTGAACGAGAAATCCATATGAAATATAAACATGGCATTGTGAAAACCAGACAAATCTCCCATAGCTTCATCCAGCCAGCACTAATCTAAGCATCAGCTTTGGAGCATAATCTAAACAAAAGGATCAGTCAGTTCAGACATCTGGAAGTTGTCATATTTTGGAGTCTCCCAACAGTGGAGCACGTAACCAAAGGATCCAATTGCACTTTCAAACCTAGTGGTCAAAGAACCAGCAGGAACTGAGAACTACCAAAATCACTGAAAGCAAAGTTAAATAAGAGAAGGGCGAAAAGGATGAGGATGAACTAGGGAGAGTTGAGTACCAAGTTTTTCAGAGTCCTCATGAAAGAACTCACGGGAAGACATTGCTATAGGACTTAGGATCACAGCAAGGAAATATGATTTGGCTATTAAACATCAGGTCTCCAAAATAAGCAGTTCCTACTGTAGTCAGAAAGTTGGAAACAAACTGCAGATTCTTCCCCCTGCACACACTTTCTCAATTTTTTTCCAGCGATTGTTGCATCATAGTTTCCAATATACAAGCTATAATTAGTTTGAACATGCTCTGAAAGTAGGGTGCTAGCCTTACCATAGTAAACCGCTTAGAGAATGTAAGAATGGGGACAAAGTATCTTATAAACTTACAGCAGACAGTGAAGCCAGCAAATTTCTCAAAAACAGAAAGCACACTTTCAACATTTTATTAGACTTTATGCAATACCCTTTCTGTAGCAAACATGCAATGAAAAGAATCCTCTCAAACTTTATTCTTACATATTAAATGTACTGTTGAGTACAAAAATCAACATTTAAAAGCATGGAGAAAGGAGCTGAAAAATAATGCACCAGCGAAAAGTAATTTTGGTCTGCAACAGAAAACTAACGCATGGATTTGTTGAGGGGCTATCTGGATGCTGGATGGCTCTGGCAATCATAAGCTCAGTCCATGTATTAAGAATAATCCATTTATTATAAAGATGTAAAAATAAGAGTAAAGAAAAGAGATAAAAATATATCAGGCATGCAAGCCTGCATCTTTAAATCCATTCAAGTCATAGTCCCATATCAAGAAGCCTCTTTTACAGGAAGGGAGCAGGATTATATACCTGGTCTGTATGGCATATCTCTTCCTGTAGAGTAATCATTTGCATTGCAATAAACACTGGATGATGATGCTGCATTGGAGTAATGCTGTGGTTACCACAAAATTCAGATGCTGGGTCTGACAACTTCAACTCCCAGAACTCCCCAGCCAACCATGTTGGTTGAGGAACTCTGAAAGTTGAAGTCCACTCATCATAAAGCTGATAAGGTTGAGAAACACTGCTCTGAAATCTGGGGCTAATGCCAATTTCCCAACCAACCCAGAGTACAGCAGGGGATAGTGGGGGACCCAGTTCACAGATTCCCAGTTTGATTGGTTAGTTTTATATCCCATCTTTCTTTCTGGAGCTTGTGGTAGAGTGTAGCACTTCCTCCTATTTTTCCACCAGATGTGTACATTTTTGTAAGTTCTTCTGCTAGCGCTCCTGTAAAGAAAAGAGAGGATCCCCTCAGCCACCATGAGCTTGTTATGGGAAGGTCAGAATAAGAAAAACAATACAATGCTATTTTTAAGTGATTATCATTGACATATTCTGGGTATTTTGTCAGTGTTTGACAATATGATATGATATGCCACAGTTTGACCATTTGACAGTTGAGTTTGATGAGGTTTCATTTCTGACACCTGCCAAAAGTAAAGCAAGCAAGAAATGCCAAAAACCTAGATGCCTAAAATTCTCAAGAAAAATTTCATATATAGACTTGCCTGAAACATTTTAAATCCTATGCCCCTATCATCATTCTTAGGCAAGAGAGCCAGGTGGTTTCTGACTCAAAAGGAACACAGAGGGATGCCAGTAGTCAGGCTGTATTAACTTCATATACAGCTTCCTTAAGAAGCCATTCTTGAACCCAATAGTTCTGGATAGCTTTCATCCAATCTTCGACCTTCTCTTTCTAGGAAAGGTTGTTGAGGAGGTGGTCAGGTTGTGGCTTCAGAGGACCCTGGAGAAAACATATTATCTTTTTCATTTGGGCTTCAAACTGAGGCATGGTATTGAGGTAGTATTGGTCGTCCTTGTTGATGATCTCTGGTGGAGCTGGGATGCAACAAGTGCAACTGTCCTGGCTTAGTTTGATATCAGCAACTTTCAAGTCCATCAACTGTGGTGTCTTTCTGGGCTGTCTACAGAGATTAAGAGTAACTCTCACTGTGTTGCAATAGGTTTCCTTCTTTCTCTGTGACCAGTTTCAGTCGGCGGTGGTGGTGAGAATCAAACCTCCTGTGGCATGGAGTGCCACAGGACTCAACTCTTTTCCCGCTCTTATCTAACATCTACATGAAGCTATTGGAGAAGTTCATCCGTAGTTTGAGGTAAAATATCACCGGTATGGTGAAAATATTCAGCTGTTTATTTTGACCCCAGGCCAACAAAATAATGTGGTTGAGTCCCAGGATGAGGCTGTCTGGATGGATGGGAAGGATCAGGCTCCAGCTCGATCTTAGTAAGATGCAATAGCTGTGAGTTCTTGGACCTGCCAGTACTGGAGCTTGTATGTCTTCAGAAGAAAAATCCCAGTGAGTTATCTGAAGTTATTGTGGGCTTTTCTATATTTAGTTTTTGCATTGATCCACCACTGCATAGCATTCCTATCTGATCTTCCTTGGGCAACCAAACTTAATTTAGCTGTGGTTTAACTTGTCAAAAATCCACAATTTTATTATTTCTGGCACTGGATCTCTATCCAAAAGACCTGGGAAGATTCATCTCACCCAGCCTCTTCTAACAATGCTCACAGGCAACTTTACAATGTAATTTATTGTTCTAGTTATGTTGCCAATTCCTGCTTCCTTCCTTGCTTGCTTACTTAGTTATTTATTATATTTATATGCCACTCATCTTGCAGTTCAAGTTGAGTCTTGTGGGTCCTGATTTTCACTACTTACACAGCAGGTTACACTCACCCACAGCTTCAGGGATCAAGGAAAGCTCTCCTCTCATGTTCTATATTGCAACCTACAACCATGATGTAAACCATGCTGTCATCTCACCTTTTGATGGGAGCTGACATGTAGGAAGAGTCATATCTTGAATATTGGTCAGCTCACTTGGTTTTATTGAAGTTGTTTTGCAAAACAGTCTAACTCTAACAACTACATAAACCATGTATTGAAACATGAAGAAGAACATTTTCTTCTGTGTAGAGAAAAATGGGGGCAGGTATTCATATTCCAAGAGCTAGCATAGGAGCCAATGGGATGAGGTTTTGACTGACTGAAGATTTTTGCATTTCCCTTGTGGTTGGCTGGAGAAGCGGTCATTGGTTCATGATGGCTTCCGCCTGTTCTCAGCTTTCTGTGATAAACACCAGTAAATGGCCATATGGATGCCACTTTGTACAGACTGAGCTGTGGAGACAATTGCTCCAATATTCATTTTTAGGTAATCCTAAAGAAGAAGCAAAATTTAAAGACGGAAGAAATACAAGCTGACTTGTAAAAAATGCTCAGTAAATAGGAACTCGTTTGGCCCTCTGCCACACAAGGTTGCTGGCTGATTCTAGACCAGTCTCTCTTAAACTAACCTTTAAGATTGTTGTAGGGAAACATAGGAGATAGCAGCCTCATGAATAAAAGAATGATGGGCTACACCATCAAAATAGCCTCAAAGGAGTGTCTTGAACTTCTAAATGAATGATGAGACCCAAATCAGATGAGTAGATAGGTGAATGGACCCCTGCTCTTTCAAGAAACTCACTTGATAAACCTCCGTGTGCCTGTATTCTCACTCTGATCTTACCTCGCTGATGCAATGATTATTGGGGGGGTGGGGGGTGGAATCCATTCCCATTTCTTTTTTTCCTTGAGCAGAGATATTCTTACCTTTTAATCTCTGTATGCTCCCTGGGGGGAGGGGGAGAAGAGAGATGCTAATAAGTGAGTAACAAGGGATAGACAACAGCCATCTTTATTACCATGGTTCAGGGCTTCCGAGTCTAAATTCTGAAGGAAATTCAGCTGCTTCTTCACATTCAGTAGCTTCAATTTTCCCCATTGTTCTTCTTTACAATTGTGTTACATTTGGAAAGGTGGAATGATTTCAGCCCCAACTTGAGAAGAGTTAATTCAGCCACATTCGAAGAAAAGAGGGCTGCATCTGTCAGTGAGATTTCCATCCCTTGTCAGGCCTTGGTATCATGTCTGCCAATGTCCTGGATATTAATTTAAATGGAAAGATGCAGGTTATTTCCCCCTGGGCACCTTACCACAATCTGATTATTGCCTTACAGATAAATATGCATTAAAATGCATTTGTCAAGTCTATATTTTACTTGGCTAAAACTACCAGTAACCAAAAGAACTGAGCACCGTTTAATATATTTTTGCACACTTATTTCTCAGCATATATACACATATAGTCAATTCCTTATCTCCATGCACTGCTTTTGTTCACAGAATACATGTCTTCATCGCAGTGGTTGTGTACTATCTCTATTGATATTATCTTTGTTTCCTTTTGCCACAGTTGTTCTATGTGCAGGTCTTTACATTTTCTGATTTCTTCTAGTTAAAGTTCTCAGAAGTTCTCTTCTCTTTCTGCTGTCTTTAGGTTTTACAAAGTGCACTATCCAGAATTTTTTATCTATCTTATTGTCAATTGTTAAGTCTGAAGTATTGTTGTTGTCGTTGTTGTCAATTTTTGACACTTTGCAACCACCTGGACTAGTCCCTGCAGTTTTCTTGATAGGATTTTGGAAGTGGTTTGCCCTTGCCTTCCTTCCAGGGCTGAGACTGGCCCAAGGTCGTCCAGCTGGCTTTGTGCCTAAAGGAAGACTAGAATTTACAGTTTCCTGTTTTCTAGCCTGGTGTCTTAATCACTACACCAAACTGACTCTATGAGTCCTACTTAATCGTGATTCCCACTAATCACTGCATTAATTTCATGGGTGTGCATAGACTCTATCTTCACTGTAATTCAAAATAAACTTGGGGCAGGCCAGATGTTTCCTCAGGTTTCTTCTCATGCCCCCTTGCCCATACACAACCTGAGATGGTTTCATGGTTGAAAAGAAGTGAGAAAATTCAAAGCAGAATACAAGGAATTCTGGAATTCAAGGAAAGACACTTAACTACCATCGAGGATGGCACTATGGGGCAGGGACAAATCTGATTCAGGGGAAGCCAACCAACAGAAATCAGGAACAGAAAACCTTAGTAATTATGGCTCAGAGTTAAAAATGTTCCATTTTATATTTTCTGTCTCTAAACCGATAACTGTATGTTGGTTGCTTTGCTTATAAAGTCCATCAACTTTAGTGAAAAGGAAGGAGATAGATGAACAATATAGAGCTGATTTCATAACATGAATCAGAGGTGTAGGGCAATTAAAAACATATTCAGACAAAATTGATCAACATGAATAGAGAATTTAAGTATAAAGTTCCCCTTGGGGAAGAGAGGCGGGGTATAAATCTAAACAAACAAACAAACAAACAAATAAAGAGTTAGTAAAATATAATCTGACATTTACAAGAATGGAAATATATTGAGGGGTAGCATGGCTTGGTGGTTAAGGGGTTAGACTGTCACTGAGACACCTTAGTTCAAATCCATTCTCACTCAGAGAAGCTTACTTGGTGTACTTTTGCCTCTTGACAGTAATATTTTTCCAAGGGGTTCCTGATCAGATTTGCTGAAAGGTTATAGTAACCTCAGTCCTAGAGGATTTTAACTTTCAAAAACCACTTTCTCTCTTATCCTCCTAAGGTGGGAATTTTTCCAGCTTCTTAACCACAACCTACTTATGAATTGGCAGCAAGACCATTCTTTGTTTTGACTAATAAAATAGGAATGTCCAGATGTCCAGAACGAGAATCCTTCTCAGGCTCTGACCATACCATTACACTGGACAACTTTGAACCAGATGTTCTCTCCCAGACTGACTTAGCTCACAATGTTGCTGTTGTGGGGAGAAAATGAAAAGTAGGAAATGTATTGAGTTCATAAAATAAAAGTGGGATATAAATCTTACAAAGAAAGAAATCATAAATGAGAAGTGTCACTTATTATCAACTATGGACATTTAATGATTTCCATAGCATGAAAAGAGAGGCTTGGAAAGTTAAAATTTTATGATGTTTCACATGCAGCAAAATTCATAAGAACAAAAACATTTTAAATGATCAAAGAAGACATTTGTCCTCGTGTCAAAGGAAAACCTTACTAATCCATTTAATAGTTGCAATAATATACTGAGACCAGTAATACTATACATTTTTTAAAAAATAATAAATACACAGATGAGATTCTCTGTTCTCCTGTGACTTCAAATATTTTTCCTAATGCATATATTTAAGACCAATTTCATAAGTTGCATACTGGGATCCAGTTTGATCTCTGTAAATTCTTAATATACTATTACTGCACCAGGGAAGATATTCACTTAGGTAGATTATTCACAGATCCCTCACAAGGTTAATGAGATCACACAATAAAGGAGTAGAAATTTATTAGAAAGAAGAGTGACCTTATACTACCAACAGAAACTAAGCTACATCTTTCAGTATCAGGCAAGAAATAAATCTGTTTCTTGCTTTTCATTAGTTTCCTCAGTGCAGTAGGTAATTTCACACAAGTATAGTAGAAATCTCCTTCTGGGCTCCACTTAACTCTCCCTGTCTCAGTTATTCATTCTTCAACAGAGTATCCTCAATGGGCTCAACCAATCTAGTTTCCCCAGAAACTATCATTTTACCAAATACCAAATCATTTCTCTACATTCTCTCCCACTCTTGCTATCTCACGATTGGCTGTTTCTTTTGAGGTTCTAAAACCTTACCTTTTCAGAATCTTCCCACAAAGCTCAGTAGTGTATGATTACACCCTAGGACAGAGTCAATCCATAAAGTGGTATAGTAGTTAAGATGCTGAGTTTCCCCTGGGGAGATCTATCCTGTAAATCTGCCTTCAAGGCAAGATAATCCATTGCCTCACCTGATTCAATACAGTACTGACAGTCCTTGTTTAGCAACCATAATTGGGAAATCAACTAAGTCATTAAGTGAAGTAGCTGCTAAATGAAACCCCAGCTGGGCTTATGATCCCCCTTCAGCTTTCCTTTGTTTTACAGACCTGCAAAGGTGGTAAATGAAAGCATTGATTGGAAAGTTTCTTTTTCATTACTGTTGTAACTGCAAAAGGTCGCTGTCCAAGACATTAGCTAAACAAGGACTACCTGAACTGTCAAATGATACAGTTTACAGAAGGTCTATAAGGGCTTAGGGAGAAGGGTTTCTTTCAAAATGCAATTTTCAGCACTACTATGTGGAAAGCACATACCCAAATAGTTTCTTGCCTATATAATCACTGATGTGGGAATAGCATCCTTACACTATAACCTATGACAATCCAAAACATAAAATTAAATTCAATATCCCAGGGGGGGCGGTTCCTCACAAAAAAGGTCCTTGTAGAAATGAAAAGACTATCAATTACATTTAAATCTGCAATTTTAACAAGTTTAGATTTTAATAAAATATTCCATCTATCAAGCAGAACACTTTCATTATCTTTGCTTTAAGAGAATTTTAGAAATAACACGGATTGTAGCCATAGCAAGGATTTAAATCTAGAAGAGATGTTCTTTAACCAAATTTTCCTTTTTAAATATTTCACAATCTTGTTTGCAACATTTAAATATGGGCTATTACTCAAAAATAAAATTTGCAGTTAAGAATGCTGTTAGGCTTAAAATTTTATTTTAAAAATGAAGCAACATGATGGTTCTATCATGGTTACTATGCAACAAACTCAGTTTAAGTGACATTAAACATCCAGTAGGACTGAGGTGCATTAATTGCCAGGGTCTTTTGAACCATGTTACAAATGCTTCTGTGGAAAAACAACCTGTATTTTTCCATGACTCAAGACAATGATTTTCCAATTGTTTTCTTGTTCACTTCTAATACTTTTACACTTCAAAAGGCAATTTGGGGCAAAAAATAAAATAAAATAAAATCTCTCTCTGCATTGCTTATACAGTTAGTGTAGTTGACGGAAAAGGATTGTAACGAGACTTGGCAGATTGTGGCTTACAACCATAATCTTGTTAGCTCATTGGATTACTTACTGCGGAACCAGTGTCAGCAGCAAAGCAGCAACACACACTGACATGTCTGAGATTGCTAGTGGGGAGGGGAGGCAGGATGGCTTCACCAAAACCCCTTGTCTAAAATAAACAGCAAGATAGGTCCAGGAACCAGAGAGCCTTGTGTGCCTTTCAGTTACTCTATGTGCTTGGTTTGAATGCATCTTTGTTTTTGTTTTTATTTTAAAGCAAATTGTGGGGAAGCAGGGGCGTCAAACTCAAGACCCGGGCCCACGGGGTACTTAGATCTGGCCCATGGGGCCACCCCCAAAATAGTGAAGGACCGCACACGGCCCTCCCAAGCTCCATTTTCGTTGGCAGAGGGTTGCTTGGGAGCCTATTTTCACTGGCAGAGCACTCGGGCCACCACAGGCACCCCTGACAGGAGTGACGTCAAGCTGGCCATGCCCACCCTGGCCATGCCTACACACACACACCCGGAGGTCAACCCAACCCAACTCTGATGCAGCCCTCAATGAAATCAAGTTTGACACCCCTGGGTTAAAGGATGTACATCAGTGTAAACTGGGTTCTGGCCTAGCTTTGCTCTAGTTTTCTTCTTCTATTACCATATATTTTCTTATACAGGTAGTACTTGACTTACAACCACAATTGAGCCCAACATTTCTGTTGTTAAGTGAGACACTTGTTAAGTAAGTTTTGTCCCTTTCTTGCCTCAGTTGTTAAGTGAATCACTGCAGTTGATCAGTTAAGTAACACAGTTGTTAAATGAATCTGACTTCCCCATTGACTTTGTTTGTCAGAAGTTTGCAAAAGGACATCACATGATCCCAAGACGAGGCAACTGTCAAAAAAGTGAGTTGGTTGCCTACTGTCTGAATTTTGATCACGTGACCATGGGAATGCTGCAACAGTCACAAGTGTGGAAAATACTCATGAGTCACTTTTTTCAGTGCCATTGTAACTTTGAACGGTCATCAAATGAACTGTTGTACGTTGGGTATAACATAGAATGTTTTATTTGAGCATGTCTACTTTTACCAAGCTCAGAAACTACATTTCGCTTTAAGATTTGTGGGTTGTCTTGCACTTCATTGTTCACAAGCCTTGAAAGAAATTTACTCAGAGAAATGAGATAGGGTATACATTCTATACAGACCTTGAATGAAGGGTATACATTCATGAGATAGGGTATACATACATGAGATAGGGTATACATTCTTCAGACCTTGAATGAAGCTGATTATCTGGATCCCTTGCAGTCAGGTTTCAGGCCTGGGTACAGCACCGAAACCGCGTTGATCGCACTAGTTGATGATCTCTGGCGGGCCTGGGATAGAGGTTCTCCTTCTATCCTGGTGCTTCTTGACCTCTCAGCGGCTTTCGATACCATCAATCATGGTATCCTTCTGGGCCGGCTCA